>MU750641.1:168204-178549 GCA_026770625.1 Nicotiana glauca | reverse complement strand
CCCCCCCAGAAACATTCGTCCTCGAGTGTTCAACTTCCCGTGATCTATGTAACTTTGGTAGAGTCGCCTTTGTAATAACACTACTATCAACTCTCCCTGTAGAAGCATAATAACCCAATGCCACGCTGGACCATAATTATGAATAATGACAATGGCCTCACGTGACCAACGACAATAACCAACACAAAAATTTACACACATACCTTATAGTTATGATATCTCAGTCGGACCCTTCTCTGGAGGAGGAAATAAGTAGGGATATCAAGACTTCATGTCTTCCTCGGCCTCCCAAGTCATTTTATCCACATTGTTGTTCCTTCAAAGTACTTTCACGGACGCTATCTCCTTATTCCGTATTTTGCAGATTTGTTGGATTAGGATGACAACCGGAATTTCCTCGTATGACAAGTCCTCTGCAATCTGTACATCATCTGTGGGCATCGCTTGAGTAGGACTACCAATGTACTTCAGTAACATAGATACGTGAAAAACCAGATGGACAGACTCCAACTCCGAGGGAAATTCTAACTTATAAGCTACTTGGCTCACTCTCCGAATGATCCTATAAGGCCTAATATATCGTGGGCTAAGTTTGCCTTTCTTTCTAGATCTTATCACACCCTTTATTGGTGACACCTTTAAGAATACCAATCATCAACCCCGAACTCTAAATCTCGTCGCCGCACGTCAGAATATTACTTCTGATGACTCTGAGCTATCAACAGTCGGTCCCAGATCAAGTTTACTTTTTCTATGGCTTGCTGAACCATGTCTGGCCATATAATTTAGATTCTCCAACATCGAACCACCCTATAGGCGACCTACACTTTCGTTCGTAAAGAGCTTCGTATGGAGCCATCTGAATGCAGGAATAGTAGCTATTATTATACACGAACTCAATAAGCAGTAAATGATCATCCGAGCTACCTTTATAGTCTATTAAACAAGCTCGTAACATATCCTCCAGTATTTGAATAGTACGCTCAATTTGTCTGTCTGTCTGGGGATGAAATGTTGTAGTAAGACTTACTTAAGTCCCCAATCCTTTTTGGAAGGACCTCCAGAAGTTAGCTGTAAATTGAGCTCCTCTATCTGAGATAATAGATATAGGGACACCATGTATTTCCTTAATATAAAGGCTTGCATAATCCTCTGAGGAATATGTTGTGCTAACGGGCAGAAAATGGGATGACTTTGTAAGCCTATCAACAATCACCCATATCGAATCGAACTTATGCTGGGTACGAGGGAAGCCTACGATGAAATCCATATTCATTAGTTCCCATTTCCAAGTCACAATCTCCATATCCTGCAATAATCCACCGGGGTTTTTGGTGCTCAATCTTAACCAGCTGACACTTAGGACACTGGGCAACAAACTCTGCTATATCCTTTTTCAATTCGTCCCACCAATATACTTCCCTGATATCATGATATATCTTTGTCGCTCCTGGATGGATGGAATAACGAGAATTGTGAGTTTCTCCCATAACCAGCCAACGCAGCCCTGCAACATTAGGGACACATAATCATCCTCGATATCTGAGGACCTCACCTTTTGTAATTTCAAACGGTGTGTTCTCCTTTTGAGTGTGATATCCCTATAATGAACAAACATAGGATCCTCGTACTGGTGTTCCTTTATTCAGTTACTAATGAGGATGTTGTCGTATCCTGAATAGTAATTCCAATATAACCTGAGTCCAGTAACTGAACTCCAAGACTAGCTAGCTGATGAACCTCATGGGCTATTCCCTTTTTCTGGGTATAAATACGACAGGCTACCTATAGATCTACGACGGAGGGCATTGGCTACAATGTTCGCCTTCCCCGGATGGTATAAACTATCAACGTCATAGTCTTTAAGTAGCTCCAACCATGTCCTTTGACGTAGATTCAATTCCTTTCGTTTGAAGATGTACTGGAGACTCTTATGATCCGTATAGATGTCAACATAAATGCCATGCAAGTAGTGCCTCCACATCCTTAGTGCATGAATCATCGCGGCTAACTCTAAATTGTGGGTCGGGTAGTTCTTCCCGTGCCTTCTTAGTTGTCTAGAAGCATAAGCCACAACCTTACCATGATACATCACCACATAACGCAATCCAACACCTAAAGCGTCACAATAGATCACATAACCATCGGTCCCTTCTGGGAGTGTTAGAACTAGTGCTGAAGTTAATCTGTCCTTTAAGGCCTGGAAACTCCATTCGCAAGCGTCAGACCATTAAAAATTTGCTCCCTTTTGAGATAACTTAGTTAAATGTGTTGTAAAGGAAGAAAACCCTTCTACAAATCTCCTATAGTAACCTGCCAAACCGAGAAAGCTACGAACCTCCGTCGGTGTTGTGGATCTAGGCCAGGTATTTACTGCCTTAATCTTTTGTGTATCAACCTAGATGCCTTCACCCGAAACAATATGCCCAAGGAAAGCTACATAGTTTAACCAGAATTCACATTTAGAGAAGTTTGCATACAACTTCCCTTTTTGTAGAGTTTTGAGCACAGTACACAAATAATATGCATGTTCAGCCTCTGAATGCGAACACATTAATATATCGTCGATAAATACAATTACAAATAGATCTAAATAAGCCTGAACACATATTTCATCAAATCCATAAATACTGTTGGGGCATTGGTCAGACCAAATGACATAACCCGAAACTCAAAGTGCCCATATCTGGTCCTGAATGTTGTCTTTAGAATATCTTCATCCTTAACCCTTACCTGATGGTACCCGGACCTCATGTCTATTTTTGAAAAACACTTGGCACCTTGCAACTGATCAAATAAATCATCAATCCTCGGAAGCGGGTATTTATTCTTGATCGTTACCTTATTCAGCTGTCTATAATCGATACACATCCGTAAGGAACCATCTTTCTTCCTCACAAATAACACAGGTGCCATGGTGATGTGCTAGGTCTAATAAAGCCTTTTTCAAGCAAGTCCTTTAGTTGTTCTTTCAACTCTTTCAGCTCTGCGGGGGCCATTCTATGGGGAGGAATAGATATTGGGTGAGTATCTAGCAGTAGGTCAATAGCAAACTGAATTTCTTGCTCTGGCGGGAGACCCAGAAGCTCATCGGGAAACACGAAGCATAAGTACTTAGCGAGTTTATGCCTTGCTCTCTTTTATTTTTCTCGGCTTCATCCTTTTTCTCGGACTAACCCCTTTCCAATGGTGCAGCCACCGCTTGGTTTCCTTGTTGCGTCCCAAACCTCAAAGGTTGGGTTCGAAAGTTGGCTTCCGCTTCCTCCTACTCAGAGTGTTGTTGGAGAGATTTGGCCAAAGGTCGATGGGAGGCCAAAAATCACGGTGAGCTTCCTTGTTTGTTTCCTTGCACTTCTATTTATAGTTTATTTATTTCAGTTTTCTATAGATCTTGGAGGCACCGTTTCCATGCGGAAGGCTTTGGATGATGCCAAAGAAGTTCTGATGTCTTCTAAGGTTCTAAAGAAAGAAAGAAAGAAAAAAGTCGTCCACAAATTCCTCGAAGCCTAAGAAAAGCGTGGCTCGAAGATCCAAGGTCGATATAGCGATCTTATCTCCGGAACGGCCCAACGCCTACGGGACCAGGAGGAAGAGAAGAAGATGACGACTTCATACTAGTGGCTTGTGAAATAAGAAATATCGGTGCTTCAAAGTCCATCGAGCTGGGGAAGATTGATACGACACCTTCCAGAATTGAAGAGATTTTCGAGGGGAGTTGAAATAAAGCCCTCGAGTCATCCTGTAGAGAAAAGGCACCTCGCCTAGGAGGCCATCACACTGTATGGCCCAGTCTCGAGCTTCTTCAAAATAAATAGAATGCCCCAAGTGTATCGTTCGGAGTAATCAATGTAATTTATTCACTTCTTGGCCCCGAGTTCTCCGATGGGCAAATCCGGAATGCTCAGAATCTGAGGTCTTCTGAATTTGAAGCAAGCCATAAAGGACATGACATCTTTCGAAAATGCCTTGTGGGGCTCGAAGATGGCCCCAACCCAGATACCTCTTTAATTTTTGATGAGGCTCGTAGACTCTTCAAACAAGTGAGTTTCCTATTTGTTATGCCTACAACTGCACTTTAGAGGCTAGTATTCTCCATCCACGGGATTTTCAACAAGATGATCTGCCAGTGCTTGTCCTTTTATTGCCTTTTGAATCACATAGACAATGTCAAATTCACTTAGCAGGATTTGCCACTTGGCTAGCTTGCTAGTGGGCATGGGCTTCTGAAAGATATATTTCAACGGATCCATTCTTGATATGAGGTAAATGGTATAGGCACAGAAATAATCCCTCAACTTCTGAGCTACCCAAGTCAGAGCAACAGGTGCATTCCAATAGGGAATACCGGGCCTCGTACGGGGTGAACTTCTTGCTGAGATAGTAGATGGCCTACTCCTTTCTCCCCATTTCATCATGTTGCCCCGAAACACAACCGAATGCCCCATCTAATACTGCAAGGTAGAGCAATAGAGTTATACCTGGTTCAGGCGGAACCAAAACTGGCAGCGTTGACAGGTATTCATTGATTCTATCGAAGGCTTTCTGGCAATCATCAGTCCATTTGGTAGCGGTGTACTTCTTCAACATTTTAAAGATAGTTTCACAAATGACAATGGACTGAGCTATGAACCGGCTGGTATAGTTGAGTCTCCCTAGGAAACTCATCACGTCCTTCTTGTTCTTCGGCAGTGGCAATTCTTGAATGGCTTTAACCTTTGATGGATCCAGTTTTATTCCTCGTCGCCTTACAATGAATCCAAGTAGTTTTCCGGCAGGAACCCCGAATGCACATTTGGCGGGATTCAGTTTCAGATTGTACATTCTCAGTTTGTTGAAGAACTTCCTCAAATCTTCCATGTGGTCAGTGGCTCTCTTGTATTTGATGATGACATCGTCTATATATACCTCGATCTCTTTATGTATAATGTCGTGGAAACTAGTAGTCATGGACCTCATGTAGGTGGCTCCAGCATTCTTTAATCCGAACGGCATCATTTCGTAACAATACATCCCCCATGGCATAATAAAAGCTATTTTCTCAGCGTCTTCCTCATCCATCCATATTTGATGATACCCAGCAAAACATTCAACAAATGACTGCAGCTCGTGTTTAGCGCATTTTTCAATCAAGATATGTATGTTCGGCAGGGGGAAGTCGTCTTTCGGGCTGGCCCGGTTGAGATCCCGGTAGTCGACACAGACTCTAAACTTCCCATCCTTCTTCGGCACTGGCACAATGTTGGCTAACCATGTTGGGTACTCCACTACCCTAAGAACTTTGGCTTTGACTTCCTCCTTGATTTTCAAACTCATGTCAAGTTTGAATTTTCTGAGCTTCTGCTTTATCGGCGAACATGTCGGATCTGTTGGCAGTTTGTGAGATACAATAGATGTACTGAGACCGGTCATATCATCATATGACCAGGCAAATATGTCTTCATATTCCCTTAGAAATTCTGTGTACTCTCCCTTTTATAATGGTAATAGATGAACACTGATGCGCGTTTCCTTGACATTCTCTGTATTCCCCAGGTTGATAACCTCAGTTTCGTCCAAGTTAGACTTAGGCCTATTCTCAAAATCGTCAACCTCTTTAACGACCTCTTCTGGTATATCATCCTCTTCTGATTCTATGTCCGTTTGTTGCGTTGTCTTGTTGCATGTCACAATCGTCGGTTCATCAAGATAAGTAATAGTAATACTGTGTAAAAAAAGTAAACGATAGAAAAAATAATAAGAGTGAGACTTATAAGAACTAAAATGCTTTCATAAATTTCACAATTGTTTTGAACATTGGATCTCTTATTTCGAAATTAAAAATGCGGAAAGGAAATCACCTAGTGAAAAAGTAAAAGGTAATGCATGATGCTTTGTTCCGCCTTGCTACCCCGGAGCTCCCCGAGCTCTGGAGGTTCTAATGGACAAATTGTTGAGGCGTGCTCCTCTGTTAACAGCTTGTATGGAAGGGCCTTCCTCCCCTTCCTCCTCAAAAATGACACAACAGTCCATATTGTCGTCTTCCAAAAATAGATTCATTATTGCCGCCAACACTTCCTCTTTTTCTAACCCATATATGACATCTGCTGGCTTGAAAGTATGCTCCAGGCAAGGTATCGGATGCTCCAGTGGGTAGTAGGGACTATGCCATGGTGGCGACCAGTGGTTGAACTCCTCCCAAGTATGTTCATACCCCAAACCAAAAGTGGTGCCATGTTTCTTTAGCTTAATGGGTTTGGCAATTCCCTGGAGGTTTTTGCCAAGTCCCTTGCCAGGCTCGTATCCACACCAATTCAGTACGCTTTCAATCTTGTTGTCCCACCATTTATCCTTGTCTACGGTGTTGACCCGCTCAATGTGGTGGTAGGTTTCTTTGCCCATTCTCCTTCTTCCTCCTATTTTCGGGATGGTCTAGCGACTGTATATGGGGTTGCTACCATCGCCATGAATAATCACCTCTTGGTGATTCCACTCAAATTTTACTTTTTGGCGTAGGGTTGATGTTACGGCTCCGGTGGCATGAATCCAGGGCCGTCCCAATAGCAAATTGTAGGACGCTGGGATGTCTATCACTTGAAAGTCAACATCGAACCAAGTCGGTCCCATTAGCAGACACAAACTGATTTCCCCAACAGTGGACCTTTGGGATCCATCGAAAGCTTTGACATTGATGGATGTCACACCTCCTTTTTTACACACCTACCCCGAAAGATAATGTATAAGGGAGTTTTTTCATTTAAAGTGACATTATTCGAAATGGGATTATTTATTTATTTTTTTAGAGTCACCACTTGGGATAGGATTGGATTTTGGTGTCCCAAGTCACCGATTTAACTTGAATCCCAAATCGAAGAAAGTTTCGACTTCCCAGTTGGAGTCTGCGAACCAGAAGTTCTGAATAAGGAATTCTGTTGACCCGAGGGAAGGTGTTAGGCACCCACGGATCTCGTGGTTCTAGCACGGTCGCTTAAATTATTATAAATGGCTAAAAATCTGATTTTAATATATGTCATCCTACAGTGCAATTTTAGAATTATTTACCGCTTTTAGTTTTAAAAATTTTAAGAAAGTGAACGTCGTTTAAAAACGTATTTTTGGATCACGTCACATGAAATGCACCCGAATTCTCGGCACATTCTTATTCAACGTTTTGGGATTTGGATTTGGGTTGCATGAAATGCACACCCATATTTAGGAAGATGAAATTATTAAAAAGCGCGCCTAAAGCAACTAGCGTGTTGATATCTTTGCGGGAGGCCATGAAAATTAGCTAAATGGCGCGTCCCGAATTTTAAGGATTAAATTTAATGAAATGAGGGTCATGCGTTTTGAGATTTTATGTGATATGGCACGCCTCAAATTTTCTATAAAAAACTAACTAGTTTTGTGAGTTCAAATACATTACAAATGAATTCATCACTAACAAATTGACGTAAATAAGAGTATACAAAATTTCCATAGAGAGAAAATCTGATTAAAACACACAGGAAATGACAAATATCAACAAATTACTGCCTAAAGTTCTTCCTATTAACTAAGAAGTACGTAAATCCCACATAAGCATACTAAATTAGTGCATTTCCTACGAGATAGAATTCTTTTAACTGTATCCTTTTATTTTCACCACTGTTGCCTAGAAGTTTGGAAATTAAAATGCTACTTCTCTCTTCCAAATTCAATCATATAGTACCATACTTGTTTGGCATTCACAACTTGTAATAGATTAAGAGTTCATTTGTATACCAATAACAAACACATAGACATGCTTCTACAACCAAGGAGAAGTATTTTCTTCATATGAATCACTTCTTACCTTGGGACCGACACAATTTAAAACAGATATTGAACTTGTTAATTTTATATTCATCTATACCAGTGCTCACACATTTGACAAATACTAAGACAAAAAATAGTCCACACTTGTATATGTTTTACCAATCCATAACAGAGACAGTTCAAATTATCAATGTTAAGGTGCAGAATAAATCAAAAATAGGAATAACAGTTCGAATTTTTTTTTCATTTGTCTATATACTCAAATGAAGGAGAACAGAGCATATAACATACCTGAAGGCAGAAAAATACCAAACCTAACTATAAACAGGCCGCAACAAACAGCGACTCTAAACTCCAAATAGCCTTTGTAAACCCGGAACATATACACCAGATGAATGATCGAAACTACTTTTCCTTCTTCTTTTTTTTTTTGTTTTTTGTTTTCAAAATTTTGAAACTCTTGTATTTACCGCTCTAATTCTGAGTGAAGTTAAGAAAAACAGATGAGAGAGGGAGATTAAGACAAACAGATGAGAGAGGGAGACTAGAGTGAATTCGTGAGAAAACGGATCTATTGTCAATGACGAGACAAAGCTCGGAGGAGGACGATGGAGTAGCTGGCGATGTTCTTCAGGAAAATGAAGTTCGAGGGGGTAATCGCTAGCTTTTGTATTGTGGAGTATCTGATTTTAGGTCTCTAATGTCTAGGCTTGTTGAAAATCACGAATGGAGAAGAAAGGGGAGCTCCTCGTTGCGCCCTTTCTCTGAATCTGAAGGGGAAGGTCTTTTTTGATTTTTGCCTGTGTGTATGATCTGAAGTGAGAAATGGATAAGAAGGAGAGGGGAAATAGCTTGGATCCAAAAATGGGGAAGGGGTCACGCTATTTCCGTGTCTCTAAGGGGAAAAGGGTTTGGACCGGGTAAGTGACGGGTTTGGGCTGCTATTGGGTCGGATATGTGAGGGGATAATTTGGGCCTAATCAAATTCAATTAAAATGGCCCAAAAATTGGTCCTTTATTAAGCAGCCCCTTTTCCTTTTGTTCTTTTTTTTTCATTTTGTAATTACTTCTTTTATTGCTTTTATTTATTTTTGTTTTCCTTTTGTATTTTTATATTTTTTTCTTATTTTATTAAAATGCTAAATTAAAACTTAAAACCAAATTAACACTAAAATTTAGATTTCCTAATTTCCCATACACTAGTTCCTAATTTAAATGCAAACTAAGATAAATTTAAACTAAAAAATGCAAAAAGGACCATTTTTGTTATTTTCTTTGTATTTTATTCTAAAACAACTTAATCACTAATTAATCCTAAAATATGAAATTAAACCCTAAATGCAAATGCCAAATGTATATTTTTTATATTTTTATATGAATTAAAATGCACAAACAAATGCAACAATTAGCGGAAAAATAACACAAAATTCACAAAATTGTAAAATAATGAAAGAAAAAATCATTTTATTTGAATTTTTAGTAATAATTTATTTAGGGCAAAAATCACGTGCTCACAGATGCCCCTCTTTGCTCGAAAATACGGAGAGTTTTTGTGCAAAGATAAGTGAGCGGAAACGAGCGATTTTTGCCCGTTTGAATATTTCGTTGTGAACCATTTTTGAAAGAGTTGACCGCACCCTGCTTCAGAGGTTGCTTATATATTCTTGGCTAAAAAGGAATCAGGTCAGTCTAGTTCGGGAGTGTCTGGTAGCTGGGACTACCGAGAAGCTGTGATTTTGCTGTTGTTGCTGCCGTTTCTGCTTGCTAAGCTCCTTATTACACCAAAATGGAAAATAAAAGGCTAAACTAGCTAAGCGTATCTACTACGAGTTACAAGATTCCTATATATAAATCTCTTGAAGTTTGATCTTGAGTCTTAGCTGGTTCTTGCTGTAGACTCCGATCCGAATCTTGATGCTCGTTAGCTGTAGGTGCTGATTCTTTCTTCAGCTTTGGATCAAGGCGGGACATGCGAAGCCTGTGACTTCTATCATATCTTGAGCAGTCTGCATCCTTCTCCACTTCAGCACTTTGAGTTCACCTCTTTTTTTGTTCTTTTTCTTCTCTTCTTTATTTTGGATTGAGACTCATTCTTTTGGTCATCTCGAATCCTGTACCTCGAGGTCAAACCTGCTCAGACACCAAAATGAATGAAATTTTTCTGCCCCAGTTTTCACTAGGAAAAATTCCGTGAGTTAGTTGTGACACTTATCTAAGTGATAAAATCGGGATGTCGGTTTTTTGGCCAGGATTTGGAAAGAAAAGGCTCCTCGATTTTTTGGCCGGGATTTGGAAAGAAAAAGCTCCTCGGTTTTTGGGCCGGGAGATCCTCGGTTTTTTGCCGGGATTTGGGAAGAAAAAGCTTCTCGGTTTTTGGGCCGGGAGATCCTCGATTTTTTGGCCGGGATTTGGGAAGAAAAAGCTCCTCGATTTTTTGGCCGGGAGATCCTCGGTTTTTTTGCTGGAATTTGGAAAGAAAAGGCTCCTTGGTTTTTTGGCCGGGAGATCCTCGGTTTTTTGACCGGGATTTGGAAAGAAAAAGCTCCTCGATTTTTTGGCCGGGAGATCCTCG
>MU750641.1:57807-159744 GCA_026770625.1 Nicotiana glauca | reverse complement strand
TCCACCGCTTGCTTCAGAGTCCAACAGTCATTTGTATGATGGCCTTCTGCCCCTGAATGGTATACACATCTAACACCAGCTCTGTAGGCAGGCGATGCTGGGTTTTGTCTGTTTTTAGGGACCGGCTGCAGTAGACTCATTTGGACAAGTTTCGGAAATAGACTAGAGTAAGATTCACCAATTGGTTAAAGTTTGGTCTCTTGGGTGGTTCCCGAGGATGGAAATTATTCTGCAGAGGTCGAGGATTATAGTGGTTCTGGTGGGGAGGCTGATTTCTTGGAAATGGAGCTTGGTTTCTATTGGCATGTTGCTGCGGTCGTGCAAAAGGTTGAGCATTCATGACCGCATACGGTTGAGGAATATAGGACATTTCTTGATGAGGGTAATAGTGCTGGGGGGGTTCTTTCTGAAAACACCGGTCTAGGAGCCCGGTACCTTCTTCCCCCCGACGCTGCCATCACTGTTTCTTCTTTCTTTTTTCCCTTAGCCATTCCTCCAGACCCGCCTTGGATGGCTTGGGAGGTTGCTCTTATGGCTGACTGGCTCACGATTCTGCCCGTTTTTAGCCCATTTTCCACCATTTCTCCAATTTTTATTGCCTCTGCGAAGGGCTTACCCATGGCGGACATCATATTTTGAAAGTAGTTTTCTTCCTGGGCCTGCAGGAAAACAGTGACCATCTCTACCTCATCCATTGGAGGCTTCACTCTTGACACCTGTTCACGCCACTTAATTGCATATTCGCGGAAACTTTCTGAGGGCTTTTTCTTTAGATTCGTCAAAGAATTCCTATCTGGCACAATGTCTATATTGTACTGAAATTGTCGAACAAAGTCTCGGGCGAGATCATCCCAAATATGCCAACGCGAGACATCCTGATCCATATACCACTCCAAAGTGATACCAATCAAGCTTTCCCCGAAATATGCCATCAATAATTCTTCTTTGCCACCGGCCCCCCGTAACAGATTCTAATATTTCTTTAGGTGAGCAATGGGGTCGCCGTGCCCATCATACTTTTCAAATTTTGGTGTTTTAAACCCTGATGGAAAATGTACATGCGGGAACATACACAAGTCTGTATAAGAGACGCTCTTCTGCCCGCTCAAGCCTTGCATATTTTTCAAGCTTTGCTCGAGGCTTCTCATTCTCTTTGCCATCTCATCCTGCTCTAGGGCCTTGGGGGTCTTGTCCTGCCCCGGCATAAGCTCATATGGTGGCTGAGAGTAGGTGTACTGAGGATAATAAGAAGGGTCAGCCTGGAAGACGGGATTTTGGAATGTGAAGACCGAGGGGTCAAAAGCATGCTTTTGTAGTGACAGTTGTGTTGTTGCGGAGGATGGTGGAGTTGTGAAGATGTTGGGAGTGATTCCAGACGGGAACACTTAGGGGTGAGCCTCAGAGGGTGTTCCGAAGAAGTTCGCAATTATATTAGGTTGCCCTAGAGGAATATTTGGTCGGCTGATAGGGACAGTGGTAACCCTTCCAGATCTAGGGAATAACTCCGGGAATCCAGGGATAGTGCTTGGAGGTTCCTTTCCGTTGTTCCAAACATCCCACATTTCCATCAATCGCAAGCGCAGTATCCGATTTTCTTCAGCTGTATAGGATTCAGAGGTCGGGATCCAGATATTGGGCTGTCTTCAGGCATGGGGATTGCAGGCAGGGTCATTTCAGATGACATCTCTGTATTTCCTTTTGATCTGGTGAAATATCGGTGTGAGGCCAGCTTACCACAAACCAACCACGATTTCTAAAATACTCAGCTGGAAATGACAGCAACAATGGTTAGTGTGAAATAAATAACAGATAGGAGACTGCACATTGGAGTGTGATGCACCTATACAGTTAAATGAATATCTACATGTTTGCCATGGTTGCATGCGTCATCCCGGCTTTTCTCTTATTCCTTTTCTCTTTCTTTCTCTTTTTGTTTTCTCTTATTTTCTTTTCCTTCCTTTTCCATTTTCTGCTTTTTTTTTCTTTTCCTTGGCCATGGTTTTTCTCTCAATGCCTTATTTTCTTCTTTTTGCGTTTCTTTTTTCTCTCTTGTTTTTCTTTCGTTTATTTCCCTCGCGTTTCTCTTTTTCTCTTTTTCTTAGGATTACGGTCGAATCTTATGTAGATTGCCTACGTATCATGACCCCGCATGAATCAGACCAAGCGTAGTTCTTGCAAATAAGGTAAATAAGGTACTTTTTTTTGTTTTTTTTTTTTTTTGGAATTTTTGAAAGAAATGCTTTAAGGGAAATATTTTTGATTTTGATTTTTCTTCTTATTTTTTGAAAGAAAGACTTCTAAAAATTTCTTTTCTTTTTATTGGAACTTTGGAAATTTTAGAAGTAAAAGAAATATTTTTGTTTGAATTTTCATTTATTTCCTCTTTTTCTAACACGAAAGAAAATATATATTTTTTGGACTTTGAAAGTTGCTTCTTAATTTTCGGAAGAGGGACTTTTACGAAAATATTTTGGATTTTGAGAAAACATATTTTTCAGACTCAAATGTTTTTTCAAAATTTTTATTTTTTATATTTTTTATTTATGAAAGAAAGACATCTAAGGAGTATTTTAATGATTTATTTTGACCTAAAAGGAAAAAGTGGCTATATTTTTTTTCAAAATTTTTATTTAAGCACATAGAAACCCAGTTTTGCAGATACGGCCTTTCAGCACTTCTGGTAGGGAGATTTTAAGGTTGTGCCTGCCAACCGTTTAAAAATGACTCAGGGTGGTTGTTCTTGCAAAAAAAAAAAGCCTTCCGGCGCCCTTTTGTGGACATTAGACTTATTTTAATAAGAATGGTATCACCCGACTTATTTATGACGAAAATTAAAATTTTGACATTTTTTGGCTATTTTTGCAAAAGCGGGGTTGGACCCGATGAGGGTTGCCTACGTATCTCACATCCGGTGAGAATAAAACCAGCGTAGTTCGGGAAGATTTGCCAAAATCAAACTATTTTGAACAACAATTTTCTTCCTATTTTTCAAATATTTTTCTCTTTTTCTTTTCACTTTTCAAAAATCCGGTAGCATTTCGGTTGTATTTTGGCATTGGTTTTTCACAACAAAAAGTTATCCTCATTGAGTCTTAACACTGCTATTTTTCTCAATTTTCTCTCATTATAGACAAGCCGGTCAACATGCAAAGCCGAGCAAATAAATGCGCAAGTAGATGCATCAGGATGGTCAGTTCATTTCAGGTCACATGTCCTAGACGGACCCAAAACCTGTGTTGAGTCCCCTAAGTCAAATGCACGTGATGCAAACAAGTGTCCTACTAGGGATCCGGCATGATTTTTTGTTCTTCTAGGTTTAAACCCTAGGTTTATTGGTCTTGACCTGGCTTACCCGAGCGGACAACTCGAGCCGAGGGGGAGGCAGCGTGCCGGGGATACAGAAGCTCCGCCGGCTTAGAAACTTATCCAAACCTCGTTCTAAATGAGAAAAGATTCTAAATAGAAGAGAAACTACACAAAGTGCACCCTTCTCCATGATGTAAAAGACTTAGAAAGAGGAAGGGATTCGCGATAGTTTATATATACAATTTCAACAAATATCAAAGCGGTAAAATATTTAGCACATATAGCATGGAACATGTAGAAAAATCAGATAAAGCCAAATATAACAATTATACTAAGCTCGAATTCTTGAACCTTGAACCGGAATTCTGGGTTCATTTCCCCAGCAGAGTCGCCAGAGCTGTCACACCTCCTTTTTTACACACCTACCCCGAAGGATAATGTATAAGGGAGTTTTTCCATTTAAAGTGACATTATTCGAAATGGAATTATTTATTTATTTTTTTAGAGTCGCCATTTGGGATAGGATTGGCTTTTGGTGTCCCAAGTTACTGATTTAACTTGAATCCCAAATCGAGGAAAGTTTCGACTTCCCAGTTGGAGTCTGCGAACCAGAAATTCTGAATAAGGAATTCTGTTGACCCGAGGGAAGGTGTTAGGCACCCCCGGATCCCGTGGTTCTAGCACGGTCGCTTAAATTATTATAAATGGCTAAAAATCTGATTTTAATATATGTCATCCTATAGTGCAATTTTAGAATTATTTACCGCTTTTAGTTTTAAAAATTTTAAGAAAGTGAACGTTGTTTAAAAATGTATTTTTGGATCACGTCACATGAAATGCACCCGGATACTCGATACATTCTTATTCAACGTTTTGGGATTTGGATTTGGGTAGCATGAAATGCACACCCGTATTTAGGAAGATAAAATTATTACAAAGTGCGCCAAAAGCAACTAGCCTGTTGATATCTTTGCGGGAGACCATAAAAATTAGCTAATGGCGCGTCCCGAATTCTAAGGATTAAATTTAATGAAATGAGGGTCATGCGTTTTGAAATTTTATGTGATATGGCACGCCTCAAATTTTCTATAAAAAACTAACTAGTTTTGTGAGTTCAAATACATTACAAATGAATTCATCACTAACAAATTGACGTAAATAAGAGTATACAAAATTCCCATAGAGAGGAAATCTGATTAAAATACACAGGAAATGACAAATACCAACAAATTACTGCCTAAAGTTCTTCCTATTAACTAAGAAGTACGTAAATCCCACATAAGCATACAAAATTAGTGTATTTCCTACGAGATAGAATTCTTTTAACTGTAGCCTTTTATTTTCACCACTGTTGCCTAGAAGTTTGGAAATTAAAATGCTACTTCTCTCTTCCAAATTCAATCATATAGTACCATGCTTGTTTGGCATTCACAACTTGCAACAGATTAAGAGTTCATTCGTATACCAATAACAAACACATAGACATGCTTCTACAACCAAGGAGAAGTATTTTCTTCATATGAATCACTTCTTACCTTGGGACCGATGCAATTTAAAACAGATATTGAACTTGTTAACTTTATATTCATCCATACCAGCGCTCACACATTTTGACAGATACTAAGATGAAAAATAGTCCAAACTTATATATGTTTTACCAATCCATAACAGAGACGGTTTAAATTATCAATGCTAAGGTACAGAATAAATCAAAAATAGGAATAACAGTTCGAATTTTTTTTTTATTTGTCTATATACTCAAATGAAGGAGAACAGAGCATATAACATACCTGAAGGCAGAAAAATACCAAACCTAACTATAAACAGGCAGCAACAAACAGCGACTCTAAACTCCAAATAGCCTTTGTAAACCCAGAACATATACACCAGATGAATGATCGAAATTACTTTTCCTTCTTCTTTTTTTTTGTTTTTGTTTTCAAAATCTTGAAACTCTTGTATTTCCAGCTCTAATTCTGAGTGAAGTTAAGACAAACAGATGAGAAAGGGAGACTAAGACAAACAGATGAGAGAGGGAGACTAGAGTGAATTCGTGAGAAAGGGATCTGTTGTCAATGACGAGACAAAGCTCGGAGGAGGACGATGGAGTAGCTGACGATGTTCTTCAAGAAAATGAAGTTCGAGGGGGTAATCGCTAGCTTTTGTATTGTGGAGTATCTGATTTTAGGTCTCTATTATCTAGGCTTGTTGAAAATCACGAATGGAGAAGAAAGGGGAGCTCCTCGTTGCACCCTTTCTCTGAATCTGAAGGGGAAGGTTATTTTTTATTTTTGCCTGTGTGTATGATCTGAAGTGAGAAATAGATAAGAAGGTAGGAATGGCAGGCGGGGCGGGGCTGTGCGGGTGTGGGGCGGGTTCTGTCTGAACCCGCAAAATTTAAACCCGCCCCGCCCCGCATAGGATTTAAACCCGCATACACCCGCACCGCACTCCACCCGCGTTCACCCGCCCCGCCCCGCACCCGTATTTTTTTTTTGCTTAATAAAATTTCTTTTATTTTTTTAGAAAGATAGACTTAAATCTGATTTTTTACTACATAGGCCAAACTTTTTACGTGTTTGGACTGAGCACTTCGGCTTTCTATGTACTTTATGGACATTCCTTTGGCGATTTCTTCGTACCACTTATACCACTTATGTTATATTATTTAATTAACTTGTAACGAGTGAACTGTTATTTATAGAATTTTTGATGTAGTCATACACTGATTATAAGTAACTAATATGAAGTGGAGGATAGAGCGTTTTTATAACTAGGTGTTATCAATAGACCAAATAACTGACGTCTTGTAGCCATGATAAACATTCACACTGACAATACTGTTTCACAAGCCAATTAAAGACTATTTCCCGAAAAAAATAAATCTCCAAAACCCGCCCTGCCCCGCATATTTTTTTTAATTTAAAAATTGAACCCGTCCCGCCCTGCCCCGCAACCGTAAAATTTCAAACACACACCGCCCCACTAACTTCAAACCCGCCCCGCCCCGCACCCGCACTGCCCCATTTCCATCCCTATAAGAAGGAGAGGGAAAATAGCTGGGATCCAAAAATGGGGATGGGTCACGCTATTTTCGTGTCTCTAAGGGGAAAAGGGTTTGGACCGGGTAAGTGACGGGTTTGGGTTGCTATTGGGTCGGATATGTGAGGGGATAATTTGGGCCTAATCAAATTCAATTAAAATGGCCCAAAAATTGGTCCTTTATTAAGCAGCCCCTTTTCCTTTTGTTCTTTTTTTTCATTTTGTAATTACTTCTTTTATTGCTTTTATTTATTTTTATTTTCCTTTTGTATTTTTATATTTTTTCTGATTTTATTAAAATGCTAAATTAAAACTTAAAACCAAATTAACACTAAAATTTAGATTTCCTAATTTTTCATACACTAATTCCTAATTTAAATACAAACTAAGATAAATTTAAACTAAAAACGGCAAAAGGACCATTTTTGTTATTTTCTTGGTATTTTATTCTAAAATAATTTAATCACTAATTAATCCTAAAATATGAAATTAAACCCTAAATACAAATGCCAAATGTATATTTTTATATTTTTATATGAATTAAAATGCACAAATAAATGCAACAATTAGCGGAAAATAACATAAAATTTATAAAATTGTAAAATAATGAAAGAAAAAATTATTTTATTTGAATTTTTAGGAATAATTCATTTAGGGCAAAAATTACGTGCTCACAATGGATCCATCATTGACCTCATGCAGGCTCTTTCCTAATGTTCTGAGAGTCACCAATGGACAAATATTGAGGCTAGACCCTCCATCAACCAGAATTCTAGTGATGAAATAATCCTCGCATTGCACAGTGATGTGCAATGCCTTATTGTGGCTCAACCCTTCTGGTGGCAGCTCATCTTCGTGGAAAGTGATTTTGTGACTCTCCAATACTTTCCCTACCGTGTTCGCCATTTCTCCTCCAGTTATGTTGCGGGGCATATATGCCTCGCTCAGCACTTTCAATAAGGAAATTTTATGTGCGTCAGAGCTTTGTAGCAGGGCTAAGATGGAGATCTGGGTTGGCGCCGTGTTCAATTGATCGATGACCGAATACTCCTTGGCCTGTATCTTCCTCCAGAGGTTATCAGGAATAGTTTCAGCGACGGTTGGTTGTCCAATGGCTTGCTTGCTGGAATCAGCTAGATGTTCTAGAGTATAAACCCTGTCGGTTCTGGTCATACCCTGTGCTGCAATTGCTTCTCTAGATTTGGTTTTCCCTTTCCTTCTCGCCTCGGCAGTGTAATCCCAAGGAATGGCCTTCGTATGGAATGGTGCTATGGACATAGCCACAGGAATGGGTACCCTTGTTTTGGGAGGTAACACAGCAACTTCAAATGGTATGGGTGCCTTTGGGGATCCAAACTCGACCTCAATCGGTCCTGGCGCCCATACAGAAGAAGGTGCCTCGAACTCAAGTGGTATGGACATGTTAACTTTAGCGTCTCCAGAAGGCTGGATCTGGACTACAATTCGATTAAGTGTTACAGTTGGTTTCTTTGGCTCGTCATCTTCAGCAATCAATCCGATCGATCCTTTGGGGTTCAATCATCTTCTATCTCTATCATGTGAACGCCTTCGCCTTTGTGGTTGGGCAGGGGGTTGTTGCGAACATTAGGAGTAGGTTTCTTCGCCACAATAATCTTATTGTCAATTAAACCTTGGATTTTATCCTTCAGAGAGCGATATTCATCAATGGTATACCCCTTCATGCTGGAATGGTATGCACAGGTTTTGTTCGGGTTGACCCATTGGGAAGGATTTTCTGGAGTTATAGCAGGGATAGGGGTGACGTAACCAGAGGCTTTGATCCTTTCATACAGCTGGTCGATTGGTTCGGCGATGGTGGTGTATTGTTTGGGAGGTCTACGGTCGAAGTTAGGTTGCGGTCTATGGAAGTTTTGGCGAGTGGGAGGTGATTGATAGTGAGGGGGTTGAGCATTATAGGCTTGGTAGACGGGTGCGGGTTAGGAATATCTTGGTGAGGTAGGTTGATATGTGGGGGGTGGAGATGATGGGTAGGTAGGTGGTGGAGCTTGGCAAGAGAGCGAGGGTGCTTGGTAATTTGGGGTAGGTTGATATGTGAGAGGAGATATTGGGTAGGCTTGGTATTTTATTGGGGATTTTGTTCTCTATGCAACCATCATGGCACTCACATCTCTTTTCTTGGATGCGCCGCCAGACTTAGAACCTTGTTGGTAGCCTGCAATGCTTCAAAGTTAGTGACCATACCACTTTTAATGCCTTCTTCGATCCTCTCCCCTAGCTTGATGATGTCGGAAAATTTCTGGCCTTCAATCAACATCAACATCTCATGATACTGTGGGTCTTGAGCCTGGACGAAAAACCTGTTCATTTGTTCTTCTTCTAAAGCCGGCTTGACCTTAGCAGCTTCTGATCTCCAACGAGTAGCATACTCGCGGAATGTCTCCGTGGATTTCTTCTTTAAGTTCTGGATGTAGAATACATCTGGCACATTTTCCGCATTAAATCTCAATCTGTCCATGAAATCGGACGCCATACCTACCCAATTTGTCCACTAATTGGGGTCTTGGCTAATGTACCAAGATAGAGCATCCCCTTTCAAACTTCTCATAAAGAGCTTCATGCGAATCTTTTTATCTCTTCCGATTCTGACCAGCTTATCGCAATATGTCCTCAAATGGACCCTGGGATCCCCTGTCCCATCAAACATTTTGAACTTGGGAGGTTTGTACCCCTTAGGAAGTTCGACATATGGCTGAACGCAAAGGTCCTCATAATTTAGCCCCTTGATATCTTTGTTTCCTTCAACACCCTGGACTCGGCTAGTTAGCTTCTTGAGTTCTGCGTCCAGGTTCCTGATAAGAGAATCTTTGTCATCAGACTCCGGTGTGCTTGAAATAGGTTGAGTATATTGCGATATGGTTTCCACATAGATGGGGGTGTTGTGGGGATGATCATTTGTGGAGTTTAGTGGTTCGGGAATGAGTTGTGGGGTGTTGTTTGACATGTGTTGCAATGTTGATGGGGAGCGGGTTGTTTTTGTGGTTTCGGGATGTTTTGTGGAGGTGTAGGATTTTGAGCATTGGGAAAGTTGACATCCGGAGTAGTGAGGGAAAATGATAAGTTTTCCAAGTTCCGAACTTTGTCCAGTTCTTCCTGAAATTTCAATAACTTTTGTTCGAGTTGGGCGGCATTTTCTTTGGAAACCTGAATACCCTGAGGAACCTCTACCCTTTCGGTGGAGTTATTCAAATCTTCCATTTTTCTTCTGTTCTTGTTTCTGATAGGACTCGGAGGTGGAGGGCCCTTTGATCTTGTGGAGTAGGATGATGATGCCAGAGTGCACGAACTAACCTTTTGGGGAGGGGAATAAAACAAAAGTAAAAGCAAAACAAGGTAACAAGTTAGTAAGGGTTAATAGAAGAAAACGTTGAAATATTTAAACACATAGTGCAAGAATATAAATCGTGTCCTAATTTGGGTGCCTCATCGTGCCTAAGGTAGGCCTAGCGACAAGTTGACTTGGAGAACTTATAATGCTAAATGCCTCATTTTATTGATAAAAATAAGACGAATCCCTAAACGACACTAAAATTGCGAAAAATAAAATGTCACTAATGGCCATTGGCCTTATTACATTAAAGCAAAAGAAAGACTCCTAGCTACTTGGTCCCAGAAAGACCTTCCCCAAACTCGACATCTTTAGCTCCATCGAACAGCTTCACCAGCTCACGCAGTCCCAGCAGCAAATAGGCTCTAGCCAAATGTCCTCCCTCGTTTCCTTCAGCGTTCTGGCAATTTTCAATCCTCCGGATGAACTTCCTTTCCAACTCTACTAAACCCCGCTCCAAATACCCTAGTCACTTGTTGGCACTGACAGCCATATCTTTTCATTCTTCAATCAACTTTTGATGGGCTTCCTGAATTTCCCGGTGCTCACTCTCACATTCCCGGATCCTCTTGCGCAATTGATTGTACTTCATCTAAATCTCAGCCTTTTCGTCGACGACCCTCTGACCTCGAACAAACCCAGGTTGTCCGAACCCACCATGATCGTCCTCCAACCAGCTTGGATAGTATGGATTATAACCAGCATGGTACCTATCTGGTTCTATGGAATCCTTTCCCAAGATGATTTTTCAATGCCACATATGTTGAGCTTGACACTTGTATGGGCTATCGTCGTCTTCAAAGTCGGCCCTGAAGTGACTCATCTTGTCGAACTTTGGTATGACTTGCTTTCTTCCTGCCTGTCTCATGACTCGGAGAGGGACATAGGGATAAGTCCCTCTCAGACCAATGAGTATAAGAAATGGTGCGTCCCGAGATCGGATGATGAACTCTTCAGTAGGGAACCATTCGAACATCCACTGCACTTTGTCTTCTTTCAGATTTTCAAACAACTCTACCCACCCTTTAGCATCTTCTGGCTGAGCAAACATGTTAGGCATATAATTCATTCGTTTTGGCTGATGGAAGGTGATATGATCATCCCAGTCTCTGCGTAGAATCTATTGCCGATATTTACCCTTTTGGAGGTTCTCCATGAGCCAGAGTTGAAGCAATAGGTTACAACCCTCAAAGTGTTTGGCCCCTTGCTGACATTTTTCTAGGGCTCGGTATATCTCCGCGACAGTCATTGGTACTATGCTGAAAGACTGCCCCCCAATCCCTTCAATCAGAGTCTTGGTGACTATGGCTAGTCTGGTATGGATCCTAGCCTTCTTCATAGGAAATACTATCACCCCCAAAAACCAGAATATAAAGACGAAGACTCTTCTGTGGATATGCCCCAGTGAAGTGAGGGAAAATTCATCTGGGTAAGTGCGGTAGGACTTGCTATGGACATACCTCTCGTACAAATAGTCGACAGAAATGTAGGAATCCTTCAAGCAAGTCAAGTCTGTATTCTTCTTTAGTCCCATCATTTTGAGGAAGCCCCTACCCTTGTAGTTTTCTGGCATAAGAAAACCAGGAGTCTCCTAAGGAATACCAGCTAACCCTCCTATTTCCTCGAGCAAACGTGTCATTTCAAGGTCCCCGAAGCGAAACACAGATCTATCGCTATCCCAGAATAAAGTTGCAGCCGCTATGATTTTGTTGTCGGGTTGGATTTCCAAAAGAGAAGGAAAATTTCCAAAATATTTACGGACGAGAGTCCGATCGCTGGAGTGAAGGTCTTCCCACCAGCTTAGCAACCTTGGGTGAATGTTGGTTACCATGCCGAATCTGGGGACTTCATGCCTCATTTTCTGCAAAACAAAGTGTTAGACCCTTATCCCGCCAGACTCGACTTATTTAAACCAATAATTAGCATAAATGGCATTTAGCTGTCCAAATAAATGCACAGAATAATGTGGCGTCCATTTGGGTTTCAAGGAAACCCAGTGGACTTTGGACAAGGTTATCTTAAAGTGTCATTACGTGGACACCATAACTGACTCGACTAGGTTTGAACATAATGCATGCACAGTTAAATAGAGTAAGGTTTATATGGGGTATTAGACCGGTACCCTTGAGCGGACAACTCAAGAGGGAAAGGCACAGAACCGCCGACTACACCGCTGATCGACTGGTTTTACCGCAAATACGCCTTTGCCAAATTTAGGGGTGATAATATCGGAAGGGCACACCCACTCATTACAAGCGTTGCTATGGTATTTGTTTGGTACGAATGGAATATGATGTTAAAGATGCAATTACAAGAATGAAACAAGTTGTCAAGTATTTGCACGTTCATAAAGTAATGATTACAATAATTGCTCATAATTACAACAGTATTGAAGGAAAGCGGTAAAAGCATTAAAGAAATAGAAAACAAAGAGACAAGTTAGTTTCGAAGTAGAAGAGAGATAAAGACATTAAATAAAAGCAATAAAGTCACAAATAACATGAAGTGGTAAAAGCCTAAAGAATATCCCCAGCAGAGTCGCCATGCTGTCGACGCCCCCTTTTTCTCGCAAAATCGGGTTTACGACATTTGGGAGGACAACTCGTTCCCTTTTTGGGATTTGGGTTTTTTTTTGGAATTGAAGAGTCGCCACCTAATGATTAAAGTGAATTAGGACACTAGGAAGAGATTTGAGTTTAAAGAACCAGAGTTTGGGTAAGGGCTAGAAATTATCTCGAGGGGAAGGTGTTAGGCACCCCTCAAGATCCACTAGTGTGGTTCCCGACCATGTTATATTGTGACTTCACATAATCAAGTAAACAATCAAGGGTTCAAACATTGCAAATAAGTTAAAAACTTTTGAAGGTAAGTCGGAAGGGCAGAAATTTATGAAAAGATTTAAATAATTTTACAAGAAGAGACGAAAGCAAATAAAGGGAGAGGGGTCCTAGGTTTATGATTAATATGGATTACATCAATGCAATATTCAGTAATCGCTCCTTAATAAGGGGATACATGAGATATTAGCGCATCGGTCAGCATCTCCATATTCTAGCCTCCCCACCCCGTAAAGGTTATTAAACGCATGAGTTGGTCACGAATGCTTATTGCGTGCCATTACGCGTCCCGTCCTATAAGTCCTGGAGGTTATTTTGGACAACTATTCCTATATGGTAGGGACTAGGCTGAACCCTTAAGTTTAAAGTCAAAAATGCTAAGCGACATACATAACAAGTAGGAATGTACAAAAGGGAACATACAAAGTCAAATAAAGGCTCACAGATCCCTCTACAAGTGAACACATAATTAGCACGTCTTAAACACATTCAAGGTCTCAAAGATAGGAGTTTAACAACAGTTGAGTCAGTGAAAAGAACCGTTAAAGCATGGTTTAAAAAAATGAAGTAGTGACAGTAGCTTAACGATATGCAGGACTAGTAAAAAGTAGCATGATTCTAGGTAGAGAATGGTAACCCAGTAGTTTGAAGACATAAGAAATCAGAAACTCAGTGAGAGTAAATAGATGCACCATTTCAAAATCGTTTCCAGATAGAGCAGGATTTTAAATAAAAAAAACCAAGTGAACTTCATATAGTCAAAGCAGGAATGGGAGAGGCAGAGTTTAAAATTAAAAGAGGTTGGTTAGTCTTAAACTAGAAACAACATGATTAATTGATTTTGATCAGGCCTAAAGTTTGCCTAGGCGTCGTAGGCGTTGCCTAATTATCTTAAAGAGTGGAAATGCATATTTGATTCTGATTTTTCTAAGGTACGCATGATAAGGTACTTGCAAAAGTCTTTTAAACCACTTAGCCATATTTTAGCAAGGTTATTAGACTAACATGCTAATTAACCACTGTAATTCGAACGGATGAGAAGTCCTAAGGACAAGATATCTGATGCACATAGGAGTACCTAAAACATGGTTTCTAATATGCCAATGTAGTAATGACAGTTTATTTGGCTTGTTATTAATTGGTTAGAATTATGAAGTGAGTGCAATAACATACTGAGAGTGAAAGACCTAAAACAAGATTTCTAACATATGAAATGCATGTCCTAAGCAGGTTATATANTATATTCACTATTCAGCCCCCAATCGTTCATTTACAAATTATTACAAACCAATAATATCTAAATTACAGTAATAAAGAACAAAAATAAGAAGTTATTTTATAGGGAGCCTTCTATCAGGCCCAGTCTTCCAATCTCACTCCTCTCGAGTTTCATAGCCTTTGCCATGGTCTGGGTGCGGCAAAGCTCCCTAGGGTCCCATTGGGTCCCTGGCCAATACCAGCACCCAAACACTTAATAGAATGAAGGACAGGTGCAGTGTGGGATTACCAGCCTTGTGTGTCACAGTTCAGTCAGTACTCAGAGGTACCCAAAGTAATGCTCACACGAAGGGGGTAGAACCTATTCTCTAAGAGTAGTGTGAAGTGCAGGAAGGAGAGGAAAGTTGATAATTTAAAGAGTTTACACAGAGTTGGAGAGTTGCACACAAGGATAATCGGCAAAGGAGACAAATAGGTCACATAAACATCAGCAAAGGATACAGAGACTTAATACAAAGTTACTAAGCATAGGTACACAAATCAAAAGAGTTTAAAGAGACTTTGAAATAGTCAAGTTTAGTCATAAAAGTAAATAGTAGCGGCATATTGTAAGGCCCCGTGAAATCCATACTCGAAAATCCGAATCTCGTGGTGCCAAGTTAGGAGCATGTGTTAGCAATTGATAAATATACCTCGCGGATCTCGCAAGCTTGCCGTGGTGCGGACCTTTTTGGATTGAATAATACATTAAAAAGTCAAGAGTAAGTTTCTAGAAAAAATGCAAGAAATGCGGTCTAGAATGCGGCCGCAAATCAGGTATGTGGACCACATATCTGCCGCGGAGTTAGTCAGAATGTTGGTTAAAATTGAAGTCAGCTATGCGGTCGAAATTGCGGTCGCATAATCGAAATGCGGACCGCATAGTCGTCGTATATTTTCCTTTGAATTTTGTGAGGGTCAGTTTTGCGGTGTACTTTGCGATTGCAGAACGTGAATGCGGACTGCATTCCTGCCGCAGACTCAGTCAAAGTGTCCAGTTTCTGGGGAGCATTTTGCGATCCATTATACGGACCGCATGTTTACTCTGCGATCGCAAATGCGATCGCATATTTGACTCGGGGCTCCAATTTTCTAAATTTTAACCCGACCT
This sequence comes from Nicotiana glauca, assembly GCA_026770625.1. Classification (NCBI taxonomy): domain Eukaryota; kingdom Viridiplantae; phylum Streptophyta; class Magnoliopsida; order Solanales; family Solanaceae; genus Nicotiana; species Nicotiana glauca. Next base: position 144,824 of record MU750641.1, on the reverse strand, counting down.
CTATATCAATATATCCGGTGTTATAGCTCATTTTAAGCATTCTTCTGAGCATCGATAGAGGGAGAGAGAGGGTTTTAGAGAGGGAAAGTCTCCCCATCAAATTACTCCATAAGATATGGCTAAATCCTTGAAGAAAATCAAGTGAAGACCCCTAGACCTTCATCTCAAGAGGTAAGACTTCATCACCCCAACTCTTATTTGTTTTATTCTCAGATATAAGGGGTCACTAGTGAGGTGATTCATAGGTATAACAATAGATTCCTTGCATGCATATCAAACCTTAGAGTAGTGGGAGGTTGTGAATTAAAGAGGGTTACAAGGGGCCTAAGATCACATTGCACCTCTAGGGTTTGTCAATATGCTTGAACCAAGCTAGAGTCTCAATCTCATCTCTAATTCTCGATTTAATTTGTAATTCTTACACAATAGATCGAAGTGCTAAGAGTTCCGAAAATTTGTAAAAGAGTAAGGAAAGCTTTATTGAGGTATATATGGCTAAATACCCCTTTTTTATTAGAAATTGAGCTCTGTTGTCATTTAAGAAAGTATGGTAAGAGTTGAATTGGCTAGTGTATTGATTGTTATTACGCATTAATTGATTTGCATATAGATGCCTAAATGTGAATAATGTACCAATCTTGATAATTAGAGAATGATGAAAAAGTACATTTATGTGTTGAAATATTTGGGACATAAGCCAACATCTAAACAAAGAATTATTCATGCTAGCTATGTGCTCACTTACCTGTGATCGCAACTTGAATTATCTTTGATATGTGTCTATGATCACAACTTGTAAAACGAATATTGAAAAGGAAAACAATGTGATGATGGTGGCCATGAGTGCCCAGGAATTGTTATGATATGTGTGGAATAAAGATTTGAAGGTGTTGACTAATGAGAATGGAGTAATGCCTCCAATGAGGTGACCTAGCCGATCGGGTCGTGATCGGACACCATACCACACACATGGTGGTAATATGCTGATATTGAATTCCGGATAAGGGAAATGAAATATTGATTGAGAGTAATGCCTCCAATGAGGTGACCTAGCCGGTCGGGTCGTGATCGGACTCCGCTCGAGATGGCGGTGATATTGAGAACAGTGGTGAACATGTGACAGAAATGCCCTAATCTATGTTTTGGAAATTATATGAATTGCATCTTTGATTTACCCATGTTATTTACTGGTACCTGTTTGATAGTTTTTTCTAATAAAATGATGTTTAGTTATACATACTAGTACAATTCAAATGTACTGACGTACCTTTTGTCGGGAGCGCTACATTCGTGTTATGATTGTAGGTAGCTCCATAGCGGATAGTGCCGATCATGTGTAGCGGAGAATTTTTCTACTCGAAGTCTCGGTGAGCCCCTTTTTCTTCCATGGGGCTATATGGTGTATCTTTTGTTATTACAGCTTTTCACTTTTGAGGTATAGCCAGGGCCTTGTTTCCGGCATAGTTATGCTTATCTGTTGTATCCTTGAGGCTCCACAGACACTAGTTGGGTTATGTACGGGTGTTCGGGGAGTCCACTATCTATGTTGAAATCCTAAACTTGTGATCTCCATAAACTGTAACTCTAATAGAATCCTTGAAGCTAGATTATGTATGGTAAATCTTTGTGGTATGAAATGAACCAATGATGTAGTATGCACCATGCATTCTTGTCTAAATTAATGAAAGGCTTGGGTTCCGTATTCATATTGATTTGGGGTAGAAAGTGTTCGGTAAGGCTTGCTCAGTCGGGTTCACTTGATTGAGCGCCGGTCGCGCCTCCCGAGGTTGGGGCGTGACACATATAGTCATAACAGGTAAGATTAGGAACAAGTTGTAATCATGAGCATGCAAGTATCAACAAGCAAACCAAGAATCAATCACACGTTGCACAGCAGAAGCATACGTAGAAAACAATTAGTAATAGAACACACTGAAGTAGTAATAACCACATTGGTTTGGAGCATGGAATTTAATCAGAACATACCAATAATAAGAGAACAACAGCAGAATGCAAAAGCCAAGTATAAGCACAATATTAGCCTTATCTTTTCAACTGCTAATGACAGTCAGGAACATGGAGCAATAACAGCACAAGAGAGAAAAGAGAGAAATAGCACAAGAGGGAGAGCAATATGATTGATGTGTGTATTTGTGATATCCATTGTGTTCGTTGTTTTTTTTTAAAAGATAATGGGGGGTACTTATAGTACTGAATAAGAGTAAACAAACAAGGTAGCAGTCCCTAATTAAGGAATTGGCATCAATCATAATCCAATCAGTACATGGACTCCCCTTTAATTAAGGAATCAAAGTCAAACGGTAATAAGCAGTCATTTAAAAGGAAAGAAATCACAAAGCATGGTATGATCCACATAAGAAAATAGAATAGCATAGAGCATGCAATAAAGACTAGGTACATGATACTCTAAATAGGGAAATAGGTCAGGCAAATCAATCAACATATTCGTGCACACATATAGGGCAAAGTACCACTTTAATTCTGGAAAATAGTTTTCAGAATAATGAACGAGATTAAAAACCTAGGAAACCAGTATTAATAGAGGAAAGTATCCCACAAATTAAGGAAGCAATTCAAAATCAGTACCAAACCATAAGGAAAATATGCAGAATCACATTATAAGGTAAGTATCACAGTCTCAAAGAGAGTTTGTAAGAATCAGTATAAAATCCTCATGTAAATAATCAGAGAAACCCTAAGCGAAGAACACAGAATGATAGGGGAATGAAATGCTAGTAACAAAATTAAAGCAAAGAGCACGGAACTCAGAGAAGAACCCATAAGAACACACAAACGAGGAAACAATACAAACACAAACACATAAAACTAGGGTTTCATCAGACTTAAGCAAAATGTTTAGAAATAGTACTGAGAATCACGAATTAGTGCTCAAAATAAAACAATAAAGTGATTTTAAAAAGGGGTTCAGAAACCTTAGTTTCAAAAGGGGAACAAGAACGTTTAAAACTGGAGCCATCGTAATGATCGAGTAGAGAGTAGTGCAAAACATAAAGGCGTAAGTTAAAAAATCATTAGAAATACAGAGATTAAATAGGTTTGGGTTGATATTAGGATTTCATAAGAAACGAGTGAGAAGTAAGAGAAACCTGGATGTGAAACTCAAGGATAGTGGTGTTTATAGCACCATCAAACCAAAAGCCATCGTAGAAAGGCCGGAAACAAACTTGTGCAAGGATTCAGTGACTGTCTTGTATGGTGGAGACTCATGGGGTCTCGAGGATGGAGAGAACCGGTGAGATAGGGCTTCAAGGCGGCTGGTGGTCGAAAGAGGCGAGGCTGGAGGTGGCCGGAGAGAGGGTGAAGGTCATCGGAGAGGAGGAACCATAAGGTTCTAGAGAGAAGGAGAAGAGAAAGAGACAGGATAGAGAGAGACTGGTCTCGAGAAATGATGGGTCAAGGGGGGGTTAGGTGAGAATTTAACTAAGGAAAAATGATCTGGGCCGTTGATCTTATTTGATCAACAGCTCAGATTGATTCGGAGCTCGCTGGGTTGGTTTAGATATTGGGCTGGGCGGATTTGGTTGGATATTGGGTCAATTGGGTGTTAATTAAATCTGATAGGGGTGGGGTTAAATTGGGCTAAAGTTGAAACAATAAAGGGCTATTTGTTAAATAGCCAATTTCCCTCTTTTATTTTTTATAAAATAGATAAAATAATTTTAAAAACAAATTAAAGGCACTGAACAAATTAATAACGTATAAATATTATTCTAAAAATACTGAAAATGATTTCATAATTGTAAAATGTTGTTACTTGTAATATAGGTTATAATTGCAATTTATGCAATTTAACTTAGAAAATACCAAACAAATTTGTAGAAATATGCAAAAATTACCTTAATTATATCTTGGTGCAAATATGAGAATGGAAAATAAAAAATGATAATCTGGGAATAATTATTGGATTTTGTACTGCTAAAATAGATAGTAAATTGATTTTTAAAATCTTAAAAACTAGGAAAAAATACCAAAACTCTTGGGCATGCTTATACATGCATACACATGCCATTTTGAGAATATTTTGAGTATAAAAAATATACAGGGAAAAATTGGGTATCAACAGCTGGGGATGATTTAGATGCCCCAATTTGACACCATGAAGCCGAGAGGCATACCCAAGCCAACTCCGAAGTTACGGTTCTCTAGGTTGAGCTTCGTGCCACATCGCCCCAAAACGTTAATTGTTTCCTGCAAATGAATTATAATTGTCCTCATTTGAATGATATCAATCGAGATGGCTTTTTCAGGGACTGGCCTCTTCCCTAAGGCAATCATGGGATTCAAAAGAGAGATAAGGAACTTTCTGTGCGCACTGGGACCTAACCGGTCATATCATCAATAAAGGCTTTCGTTATTTTATATGTTTGTTCTTCAAACATCCCGTCGACTGGATGTTGATACGAGGTTTTTCGAATTGAGGGCCTCCCTTTTGTTCTACTTGTTTAACCCTGGGACTGTTGCTAAGCTTGCATGTGGTGGTTTTCGGCGGAATCCCTCTCATATCAGAATGGGACCAAACAATGCAATCCATATTATCAATAAAAAAACTAAATGAACTTTTTTCTGAGTTCGGAGGTTAATCCTTTTCCCAGGTGTACCTTTCTCTGGAGAGATTCACTTGGTAGCATCGGGCTTCTTGGGAATAATGAAGGTTCAGGGAGCTAGGGATTTCCCTCTTTTGCCTACGGTTAGCTGTTTTCCTGCTTGCGTCTAGGATTGGATCTGTGATTGCTACTTAGATACTTGTTTACCTTTGAGGCTCGACTTCTCCGAGGTCAAGGGTTCCGGTATCGATACCACTTCCTCGATTGCAAATAACTCTTTTGCAGTGTGCTATTCTCCGTGGACTGTTTTCACACCTTTCTCTGTTGGGAACTTCATCATTTGATGGAGAGTTGAAGGCACTACCCTCATGTTGTGTATCCAATGCCTCCCGAGGAGTGCGTTATACCTTATATCACCTTCGATGACATGGAATATTATGTCTTGTATTGTTCCAGCTATGTTTACTGGCAAGATAATTTCTCCCTTTATGGTTTTAATTGCCATGTTGAAGCCATTCAGCACCCATAACGCAGGTACAATCTGATTTTGTAGGCCGAGTTGTTTCACGACCCTCGATCTGATTATGTTCGCAGAGCGACCTAGATCTACCAAAACACGTTTAACCTGAACTTTATTTATTAGGATAAAGATTACCAGGGTGTTGTTATGAGGTTGAGATACGTCCTCTACTTCTTCGTCACAGAAAGATAGAGCATCCTTGGGTACATAGTTTCAAGTTCATTTTTTCTTTGTGATGGATACTTTGGTACGTTTGAATAGAGGTCCCTGTGGGACATCGACTCCATCGATTATCATATGAATGACATATTGAGGTTCATCGGGTTCATTCTTCCTTTTTGCATCTCTTTCTCAGAAATGATTCTTGGCCCGGTCGTTGAGAATTCACGAAGGTGCCGCTCGTTCAATAATTGGGCTACCTCCTCTATGAGTTGCCTGTAATCCTTGGTCCTATGCTCGTGAGTACCTTGATACTTAGACATTAAGTTGGGGTTCCTATAAGAAGGATCGTTCTGTATAGGCATGGGCCATCTAGCATCTCTAATTTTGCCAACGGCTGAGACGAAACCTGACGCGTCGACACTGAAGTTGTATTCTGATAATCTGGGTGTCTCAACGGTCCCGAACGCCTATCAAACCCGATTTTGCTCACGAGTCCCCGGGAAATTTAGCCTCTATCTGCTCTTCGATCATTCCGAGTTATTTTACACTTTGAAATGTTCCTTCGATCTTCAACGTACGGATTATACCGTTCTTTGTTAAACCTTGATCCTCGGTCTGTGTCACTGGAGGGCTCCCAACTGGTCGTCCTCGGCCCTCATTTTTTATAGATAATGATTGTGCACATCCGACCACATCACAGCTGGACATTCAATCAAGTTCTGCTGCAGTTGTCGAGATGCAATTGAGCTTCTATCATTCAAACCTTGCATAAAGGCCTGAACTGCCCAGTCATCGGAGACCGCTGGTAATTCCATCCTTTCCATCTAAAACTGGGACACGAACTCTCTTAGAATCTTGTCATCCCTTTGTTCTATTTTGAAGACGTCCGATTTTCTTATGGACACCTTTATAGCATCGGCGTGTGCTTTCACGAAGGCGTCAGCCAATATAGCAAATGAATTAATAGAGTTAGGAGCTAAGTTGTGATACCAGATCATAGCTCCTTTTGATAGTGTTTCCCCAAACTTTTTTGATAATACTGACTCGATTTCATCGTCATTCAAGTAATTTCCTTTGATTCCACAAGTGTATGAAGTAATATGTTCGGTAGGGTCAATTGTTCCGTTGTATTTCGATATATCGGGAATGCAAAATTTCTTGGGAATGGGCATCGGAGCCGCACTTGGGGGGGAAGGTTTTTATGTGAATTTTTGGGAATCTAGACTTTTCAAAACTGGTGGTGCTCCTGGTATTTAGTCTACCCGAGAGTTATAAGTTTCCACTTTCTTATCGTTGTCTTCTATCTTCTTTTCTCCAGACTCTATCCTTTTAGTCAGTTCCTCGAGCATTTTCATGATTGTGGGGTCAGTCCCCTAGCTGCTTTCATCGGGCCTTTCTAGCGCTGGTTCATGCCGGGTGTTTACTAATTCGCCGATGTTAGGAGTTCTATTCTAACTATGAAGTTGAGCGATGGCGATTTACTGAGCTTGAAGCATCTCGAATATCACTTGGAGGCTGACTCCTCCTTCTTCCAACCCTCGTGTTTCCTGGCCTATAGTTGGGCTTCCCTGTGTGCATTCCTTACGGGGTATTTGCTTGCGTTCGTGTTTAGAGCTTTGTGCAAACTGATATCAACTGGCTCCATGTTTAGCACTCCCTCAGGGTTTATGGGTGGTGCACCGACCCCTATACCGTTGTTTTCTCCGAGTCCCTCAATGCAATGAGCAGGTGCGTTTTGTGTTCTAGACATATTTTGGCCTGAAATCAAAGAATCTTAGACAAGAAAAAGTGTGAAGAATAACGTCTGTTATCAGAAAACTAGCACAAAAAAATAATCACTATTATCTTTAGCCCCACGGTGGGCGCCAGACTGTTCAATTCGAAAAATGTGAGTGACAATTAAAGATCATTTATGGTTTTAAAGATATGTGATATATTCTAATACTAGTTATTATACAAGTAATATTAAGCTTAAATAAGAAGAATTGCCGAACAAACTTAATGTTGCTGGAGCAATAGGGGCCTCGAGCTTGATTATCCCATGGACCTCGAGGTCAGCTAAGAACAATAATGTATGAATAATAAAGTAAAAACAATAACGCTGAAGAACAATTGTTGAGCACGTTAAACAAGGAAAGCGAATTAGAATATTCTATTGCAGCCAATAAGATCTCCTTTACAAATGATTGGGGTTCCCTTTATATATGAGGAGAAAACCCCAATATAGTACATTCCTCATTGTGGTAAAGAATTCTACTGGTACAGGTGTATAACAACCTAATACGGACCTGTACCATTTCGTACAAATCTAATCCTTTAATTTGTGCCTTGATCCACATGTCCTTGAGTAATTCCCGCTCTTTCTTGATTGACTTCGAGATTGTGTTGCCCTCGATGTAGGTCATGCCAGGTCTTCCATCAGCTTCCTCGAGGTGTGTGTCCTTCAGCCGGGACCATCTTCTACTTCGAGACGCCCGGACTCGGATTCATAGCCCAATTAAAGATTTCGAAATCGGGCTCCTTGATTTTGACCGTATATATACCATATGTGTACATTGGTTGCTGAACATATACCCAACCACAATGTCCAATAAGTCACTTTAATTCATGCCCCATGTGACAGATTCTGATATTAGGAACCCACCTTTATAGAAGTTAATGCAAAGTATTGAATTGCATTAATTATACAAACTGCAATTTCTCACCACTTTTTACCATGAGCAAATCTAGTCTTGAGCTAAAAGGCCTTAACACTATATATATTTTGAAAGCTTTTCAGCATCTTTCTCAGTTTCTCTGGTTCATCACATATACTTCTCTCAGTATACTAGTTCTTTCTACGAACGGTCGATTTACTCAAGATGGATAACTCGGAATCTCTCGAGGAGTTACTTATGATAGATAGCGAGGAAACTCTCGATGAGTTCCTTCAGTCCATACCAAAGGTTCACCGGTGGGGAAATAACGATCTCGTAAACCTTAATGGTGTCTCGATTGAACCCAAATACGTGCCAAAGGCAGTTCGAGCTCTAAATGAGTTCAAGCCACTTCCTAATGATGCAATTCTGGCCTCCTTTCCAAAAACGGGCACTACATGGTTAAAATCTCTCCTCTTCTCCATCATCTATCGCTCTTTTAAAGAGTCATTAGCCAATATCCACCCACATGTGCTAGTTCCTACAATTGAGGTCCAGGGATTTCAAGGATTTGAATCATCAACTCATGATTCAAGGAGGATCTATGCAACCCATACTCCATACCAGATTCTAGCCTCAACTAATGATTTATCTAACTGTCGAATTGTTTACATTACAAGAAATCCAAAGGACACGCTCATATCAATGTGGCATTTCACAAATAAAATGAAGGATGCAGATGGATCGTTACCCCTTGAAGAGGCCATTGAGAATTTTTGCTCTCAAATAATTCCTTATGGGCCTTATTATGACCATGTTATGGGATTTAAAACGGCAAGCTTGGAGAAACCTGAAAATATTTTCTTTATAACTTATGAGGAGCTAATGGAAGACACAAAAACTCATGTCAAGAGATTGGCTGAGTTTCTCGGTTGCCCATTTGACAAAGAGGAGGAAGTCTGCCCAGCCATGAAGTGAACAATTCTGGGGATTTTACTTCTTGGTTTCCAGTTCCTTTCAGTTCTTACTTCAGACAAGGTAACATTGGGGATCATAAAAACTATCTGGACGCTAAGACAATTGAGCGTATTGATGCACTGACAAAAGAAAAGTTTCATGGAGCAGGTTTCATGTATGGCATTTAACATTTGGCTCTACTTTATTCTTTCCAATTTCAAGTACATGATTGTAGTAATTCCTCTCAGTCCAGTTTCTTTCCTTTTCTCTTTTGCTGTAGTTCCTCCAAGTTTCCAGCGCTGATGAATGTTAGCCCTCGCTGCGTGCAAACCAAGAGCAACAAATTTAAATTGCTATTATCCTATGAGGATAGAAATAAAGTTGCTTACCCTAAAAAATGGATAACAATTAAATTTATATGTGGTTTTAAGGATATGCGGATTAATTCAATACAAATGATAAATGGCATTAGATTAAACGGATAAGAGATGTACTGATGCCTCCGTTTCAAATAAGATGAGGTACATTCCTTTTTATTCTGTTACAAAATATATAACACATTTATAAATTTGAAAATGATTCAACTTTAAACTCTTCATTTTACCCTTAATGAGAAACTTTTACAGCCAAACAAATGTCATGGCCCCACAAAGTTTTTATCCCTTAAACTTTCAAGACCACAAGTTTCAAAAGCCTTCTTCTTTTTTTTTAAACCCCGTGCCGAGTCAAACAACCTCACCTAAATTGAAACGGAGGGAGTAATAAATTATTAAACCGATAGGGAGAGTGATCCCGATCTTGGTAACGCCTGCCTTCGATCCCGAGCTCGCACTAATTAAGAACTGATGAACTAAAATAAGATTTTTAATAACATAGAGAATAAGAGTATATTGCCTTGATATACTTATTACAATGTGTCCCATGAATAATATGTCCTACCCTTTATACATTAGGGGAATTTTTACCCTAAGTACAATTCAAAAAAAGGTAAAAATCTTCTGTTTCGCCGATCACTAATTTTCTGCCGACATGAGCCAAGATTCATGTCGTGATATCCGGTTAGGCACAGATATCACAACCTTTTGTTAGTCGTGTACAGCGGCTTGGTGATGCTCTCCGAAGTCTCAATCCTTAAATCGGACCTCGAAGATATGCCCCTGATATCCCCGAGGGCAGATGTTTGTCCGAGCCCCGAAACAAGCAATTTTTCATTTTGGCCCCGACACATTACAGTCACGTTTTTGCTCCGCTTGGCTCACCGGGAAGTTGAGTCATGCAGGGACTCGGTTTTACCGGTATACATATAGTCCCCTCGTTCCTCAAAGAGTAGGCTAGCCGAAATGATGCGAAACGATAGTTGACTTTGTTTCCTTCCTTCGTACAATACGACTGGGAGCCAAAACGTCCCATCAATTACGTTGTTCTTTCTTCGTACACGTGTCGCTCACCAGCAGGTTGCCTCCGAATATGAAGAGTCGGTTGTTTCCCTATAAAAGCCTCATTCATTTGTCCGCTCATTACTTCGTCTCAATCGGCCGCTAATACTGAAGTGATTAACCATTAGGTGGTTGCCCTCGAAACTACTTCCCCCACTATGGCTACTAACGAACCAGCCACCGAGCCTCCATTATTGGTGTTTATCCCTGGGGGCTGCTAAATTGCAGTTGACTTCAATGTTTAGAAGCCCTCACACAAACAAGATCGGGGCGAAGGCATCTCGAGACATATATGTTCTGTGACCAAGGACGTTCTTCCCACGCTTTGTAAGGACTACAATTGGGAAGGCAAGGATGTAGTAGTCCCCGGTCCCGAGGAATCCGTTACTATCCATGTGGAGGGGTACTTAAGTGTTTATACGTATCCATTCACATTACACCCCATGGACCCGAACGTCCAGGATTTTTGCAAAAGGTACGAGGTGTGCCTCAAACAAATCCATCCATCATTGAGGAAGATCCTGACCCTTATATGTTACTTCACAAACAAGACCTGAAATAAGTGCAATATGACTTGGATAAGGTATGTTTGGACAATAATGTCATTAATCAGCTTAGAGTTTCACAATGGTTCTTGTCGGGCGAGGGAACTTCATGACTTGTTAATTGGGTGAGTGGTTAAGAGTTTCTACATGTTTCTTACATCATTAGCAGTGTTATGAAGGTCTGGAACAATATTTTAATTGATATGACGTTTGTTGCCGGTACCAATGACGTCCAAATTCACTACACAAAAGTAAGTGGGCATGGTCGCATGCAATATAATATACCCAACTATGAGTCGGGGTCGAATTCCACAGAGAACAATATATAGGTGATAGGGCAAGTAAGAGAATTATCGTTTACTATGCTAAGCCAAACACTTTAATGGGTTCTGAGAAAATATTTATGTCTAAATGCAAAAAATTAAACTAACCTAAAAAGCAAGTAAAATGATCATTTGCTACAAGCATGAATACACGGGGAATTACACTCAAGTAACGATCCAATGTATTTCATAATTTTTAAAATATGAGCGAGTTTATGTTAATTATCCTCGGATATTATCTCTATATTAGCTTTTGTGAAGACTAACAAGACTTCCTAATTGGATTATACCTAAAACAATTAAGAGATTAAGTGCACCCGATTATGGCTATAAGTAGTTCAATCCTATCCCTTGGTAGAATCTATAAAGTGAGAGTTAACGCCTCAAGTTCTTGTTAATTGATCTTTCCCAATCCCAAGTTACCTTTTCCCAGATTAATTTGATGTTAATGGGTGAGTCCTATGGTTAGCTAATCCCTTTGAAAACATTAAGGAACAAGAATAATGAAAGAATTAATATCTCACTTTGTAATAAATAATAACGTTTAATACATAAGCTACACTATTTTTTAATCCATACTTTAAATATGAATATTCCTATAAAATTCAAATATTGAAATAAAAGTACCACACATAAATATTCAAAACAAAACAACAAAATGTAGAAATGAGTAAACAGGCCAAGAAAATCTCAACCAAATTCTTCAAATCTTCAAGTCTCAAGTGTGCGTGTGTGACAAACCCTAGCTCCAAGCTTTTCTTTCTTAGTCAAGAAGACCAAAAATTGCCATGAGTGTGGTCCTCAATAATAAGGACAAGGGTCATCAAAGTATGAACAACTACCATCCGACCAATTTTTGTTAAATGATGCCATTTTTTAAAAAACTAAGAAAATAAACAAAGATAAGAGAATAGACAAACAAAGTAAAATAGCTACACAAATATTCATAAGTTTGGACCAAAGCACGCATGTTTACTTCTCAAACAACCTAAATATGCCAAATTATTCCCCGATAATGTCACCAATTTTTATGATGTCCAAATCCACTACTGAAAAGTAATCGGACAAGGTCACATGCAATACAATATACCCAACTATGAGTTGGGGTCGAATCCCACAGAGAATAATATGTAGGCGATAAGGTAATCAACAGAATTATCGCTTATTAAGCTTAGATAAACACTTAAAAGGATTTTGCAAAAATATTTATGACTGAATGTGAAAATGTAAACTAACCTCAAAAGTAAGGAAAATGATGAATGGATACAAGCATGGATACACCGAGAATTACAGTCAAGTAACGAACTAATGTATTTCACAATTTTACAAATATGAGGGAGTTTATGTTAATTATTCTCGGATATTAATTCTATAGTAGCTTCTTCGGAATACTAACAGGACTTCCTAATTAGATTATCCCTAAAGTAATTAAGAGATTAAGTGCACCCAATTACGAATATAAGTAGTTCAATTCTATCCCTAGATATAATCTATAAAATAAGGGTTAACGCTTCAAGTTCTTGTTAAGTAATCTTCCCAACCCCAATTTACCTTTTCCAAGAGTAACTGAAAGTTAATGGGAGAGTCCTTGGGTTAGATAATCCCTTTAGAAATATTAAGGAACAAGAATAATAATTAAAGAAACAATAACTTACTTCATAAAAAATAAAAACTGTTCGGTACATAAGCACAACAAGATATTTAATCCAACCTTAAAGTATTAATATTACCATAAACAAGATTGAAAAATTTGAATAAATATATCACACGAAAATATTCAATAAAAAGGAAATAAAGTATAGAAATGAGTAAAAATGGATAAGAAAATCTCAACCAAAGTCTTCAAATCATCAAGTCCCAAGTGTGCTTGTGATAAACCCTAGCTCCAAGCTTTTTTTTCTTAGTCAAGAAGATAAAAATTTATCCAAAGATGTGTTTCCAATAAGCTAGGTCGTGTATTTGTGGGTTTGGGTTCAAAAAAATATGAAATGCCAAGTCTGTCTAGAGATGAGGCCTGTTGGCCGCACCTGCAGAAGTGTAATGATCCGACCGGCCATTTTGAGCATTGGCACTTCGCTCGGTAGTTTACGGGCATGATTGGCTCTGTATGATATACCAATGTGAATCGTCGGCTTTGGTTTTCGGGTTATTTAGAATTGATCTGAAAGAATGATTCTCAACTAGGAAGCTTTAAATTGGAAGGGTTGACCAAGTTTTGACTTTTTAGTATTTGACCTTGGATTGGATTTTTGATGGTTCCTTCATATACATTGGGTGATTTTGGACTTAGGAGCGTGTCCGGATTGTGATTTGGAGGACCGTAGTTGAATTTGGCTTGAAATGGCGAAAGTTGGATTTTTGGAAAGTTTGACCGGGAGTGGACTTTTTGATATCGAATTCGGATTGTGGTTTCTAGAATTGGAATATCTTTGTTATTTCATTTGGGACATTTATGCAAAAGTTGGGATAATTCCGGGTTGGTTTGCTATGTTTCGGCACGAGTTATAGAAGCTGAAAGTTCAAAGTTCATAAAGTTTGATTAGAAGTGCGATTCATCGTTTCGATGTTGTTATGTATGATTGGAGGCCTCAAGTAGGTCTCTGTTATGTTATTGGACTTGTTGGTATAATTGGACAGGGTCCTGAGGGGCTCAGGTGAGTTTTGGGATAGGTTCGGATTATTTCCATTCCATGTTGCATTGCTTTAGGTATGCTGGTTCTAGTGTTTGCATATCTGTGGAATGATGGGCGTAGATACGAGTCCACAGATGCGGATAGTTGGTCGCAGGAGCGCAAGAAAGGTTGGGTTGAACAGATTACAAAAGTTAAAACCGGGGCGCATCTGCGGCCCCGCAGAAGCGAAGATCTTGGGCGTAGAAACGAGGTTTAGCTCAAAAGCTTCTTTGGCTTTATACTTGCGATTGCACAGAAGCGGAGGGATATCTGCAGGTGCGAGGGGTCACTAGTTAGTGTAGTTCACAGAAGTGGAGCTTGTGTCGTAGAAGCGACGTTGCAGATGCGGCTCCTATCTTCGCCAAAGCGGAAATGGCTGGGAAGAAGCTATAAAAATCGAGGTTTTGGTTCTTTCTTCATATTTTGAGATGTGGGACTCAGATTGAGGCAATTTTTGGAGCAGTTTTCATCACAAGGATTGAGGTAAGTGTTCTACACTTGTTTTTGATCTTATTTCATGAATATATCTTCATTTTTGGCAATTGGTTGATGAATTTTAAAGAGTAATTGGGAGTATTAGCCTAAAGTTTCATAATGTGAATACTTGTGTTTTGAACATCGATTCAGAGTTGGTTTTGAGTGAAACTAGTATGGTTGGACTCGTAATCAAATGGGTTGTCGGATTTTGTGATTTTTTCGGATTCCGAGGCGCAGGCCAGATTTTGACTTTTTTTGCCGATTTTAGGCTTTGACTAAAGATTCAAATTTACCTATGGCTTTGTCTCCTTTGGCATTATTTGATGCATTTGAATTGCTTTTGGCTAGTTCTGAGCCGTTCGGAGGTTGGTACGTGCGGGATTGCATTCTTGGAGCATCGTTTTCCTTGCTTGGTATTGTAATTGGCTTGTTCGAGATAAGTAACACTTCTAAACTTAGTGTTGAGGGTATGTGTCACGACCCAAACCCCACACGGGTCGTGATGGCGCCTCTTGTGAAGACGAGGCTAGCCAAATAACCCATCTAGTCTTTTCAAAAATAGTTAAATATGAATAAACAACTTAAATATGACTTAGCAATATTAATTAGCGGAAATTCAACCCAACACAGCCCTAATCGGGGTGTCACAAGTCACGAGCATCTATTAGAGTGAAAATCCAACTACAAGGTCTAAAATATACAACACCGGGATACTGATCAAAAGATAGAGAGAAAAACAGTGCTGCGAAGCTGGCAGTCACCTCGCAAACTCCTATAACTCTGTCTCTAATCAGCCACAACCCGCTAACGGGTGGATAGTTACCTGCATCTGCACACGAGGTGCATGGAGTAAAGTGAGTACTCCAACTCAGTTAGTAATAAAGGTATATAACAACTGAGCAGTAAAAAATTACGTATAACAAATCATCATGCTGTACAGGACAGTGCAAACCCTATTTGAGAAAAATAGTGAAACTGTGAAATCCTCAGAGAAACATCTTAGCTCAGTTTAAATCTCTTTTGAAAATGACTTCTCGACGGTTACGCAAATGAATGCAAAACAAATAGTGCAGATAAGCACAGAATTCTGCCCTCGAGCACAACACTCGGTTATCAGATAATTCCAGAATATCAGGTAAATATTGCAAGAAGTAGCACAAACAACAGATAAAGGCAAACAAATGAAATAAGGTAAACACATAAAATAGTACCGGTACCGCTGCGGCATGCAGCCCGATCCATTTATCATCCACGGCGCTCACTGGGGGTGTGCAGACTCCGGGAGGGGCCCCTTACGGCCCAAGCGCAATATCAAGCCATCTCGTGGCATCAAATCTAGGCCCTCGGCCTATTATCAAATCAGTATCTCACTGTTGCGGCGTGCAGCCCGATCCAAAAGTATCCTCACAATAGAGGTCCTCAGCCTTACTCAGTCAAAATCACATAATCCACTAGGGCAACAGCAAAACATGATGCTTAGCCCAAATATCATTAGAAATATCATTTCAAGTGTTAAAGTAAAATAAATTTGGATGAGTCTTAAAAATAGAGGAAAATACATGACTGAGTTCAAGTATAAAATCAAAACAGCGAGGAAATATCAACAACAATCCCTGAAGGGTTCAAATAGCTGGCACGAAGCCCAAATATGGCAATCAGCCCAAATTATGATGATGACAAGTAATTCAGTCAAATACGCAGTAAATTCATTTAATCGGAACGGACCGAGTCACAATCCCCAACGGTGCTCTACCCCACGCTCGCTATCCGGTGTGCAAGTCACCTCAATATACCAGTACGATGTGCAAATACGGGGTATCATTTACAATCATTACTCACCTCAAGCCGGCCAAAACTCTAGCTTGTTATGCCCTTGCCTCTCAAATCGGCCTCCTTGCACGTCAGATCTGACCAAAACCACAACGAATATGTTACAATATGCCAATGGAACAATACCCAATCGAAAACAATTGAAAAATATTAAAAATCTCGAAATTAGCAAAACCCGAGCCCCGGTCCCACTTCTCGAAATTCAGAAAATCTTACATCAACGGGTTACTTATCTTGCCACGAGTCTATACATATAAATAATACCAAAATCGAAGTCCAAATGACCCCACAAATCCCAATTTTTTCTCTCTTAAGTTTCAAGCTCTAAACCACCGTTTTTGCCCATTAATTTTTTGAGTTTTCAGCCCTAATCCATATATTTATACCATAAAAACTTGTTTTGAGTCCAAGAATCCATACATTATCGAAACCCCTTGAAATACCTCTCCAAAATCGCCCACAATTCTCTAAGTCCGAGTTAAAAATGAGAAACCCTTCAAAAATTTGTGAAGATGAATTTAAATACCTCTATGCAGTCGAAACCGCTTCTGCGGTCAAATATCGCTTCTGCGACTTCCGCTTTTACGGTCAATCTTCCGCTTTTGCGGAAATTCACTTGAGTCCAGGATCCGCATCTACGGTCAAATCCTACATATGTGGCTTCCGCTTCTGTGGTATTTCCTCCGCATTTGCGAATTCCACTAAAATCTCAAATACTGCATCTGCAGTGCAGATGCGGTCCCTGACAAGCCTTTACAAAAACCGCACCTGCGGCCCTCTATCTCGCATCTGCGAGACCGCTTCTGCGGTTCCATTTCCGCAGAAGCGAAAATACCAGAAGCAGTAGTGAATGTAAAATCTTTCAAGTCCAAAACTTCCCGTTAGCCATCCGAAATCACCCCGAGGCCGCCGGGACCTCAACCAAAAGCACCAACACCTCCTATAACATCATTCAAACTCGCTCCAATTATTAAAACAACTCAAACAACACTAAAACCATCATTTCTCATCGAATTCAAGCCTAAGTTCTTCAAAAACTTCCGAAATACGCATTCGATCAAAAACCTAACCAAATCACTGAAATTTTGCACACACATCCCAAATCACCTAACGAAGCTGTAACAACTCCCAGACTTATATTCCGGACCTTGGATCAAAATCTCACCTATCAATTGGAAATCGCCAAAATACTAACTTTGCCAATTCAAGCCTAATTCTACACCGGACCTCCAAAATCACTTCCGATCACACTCCAAAGTCACAAATCATCCCTCGAAGCTAACCGAATCATCAGAATCCATATCCGAGCCCTCTAACACATAAGTCAACATCCGGTTGACTTTTCCAAACTAAGCCTTCCTTAAAGAGACTAAGTGTCTCATTTCCTTCTAAAACCAATCCAAACTAACTCATTCACACAAAACACTGATAATGAAGCATAAAGAAGCAGAAAATGGGGGGAACGGGGCGATAACCCATAAGACGACGGGTCAGGTCGTCACAGTATGAAACCCCAAAATATGTGTTATGTAGTTAGTGTTGAGGTGACGCACATACTAGGTGATGGGCGTGTGGGCATGCACTATTTAAGTTGTGACTTCGTTATTTTTGTAGTACTGTGTAGTTACCTCATCTTATCTGTAACCATGAAATCTCTACATACTAAGGTAATTAAGCTGTCAATCATGCTAGATATCATGTTTAGGCTATATGATGGTACTGTTGGGACCCATAGTGGTCATTTCTTGCTATTGACTTATTGATTTTCATTACAATTTCGTATTCTTTCATATTCATTCATTAAACATCATATCTCAGTCTCAGTTGTTATTTATTGTTATATCATATCATCATTTTCGGGCTAGATTCATGAAATTGTGAGCCCGTGAGAGAGAGAGAGACTGGAGAGATTGATGACTGAGTGAGGCTGAGGGCATGATTGTGAGGTTATTGTTACTATAGCATGTGAGTTGTCCGTGCAGATCCAGATATTGGTACTATAGTATGTGAGTTGTCCATACGGATCCATATTTTGATATTATAGCATGTGAGTTGTCCGTGCGGATTAGAGCGCTTGGGTTGTAAGAGCCCCTCCGGAGTCTGTATACCCCCAGTGAGCACAGTTGCTAGCAGTTATTACATTTGGGCTGGATTTGCCCTGATCAGTACTGAGTGAAGGAGTGTGTCGAGTGATTGAGCGTGATGAGTGGAAAGTATGAGAGCTCATGATTTAATCACTGGGATGACTGCATTTGACATGCGTACTTGAGAAAGATGCATAGATATGCATTTTCTTTTTGCTACCTAGTTTTAGGTGACATTCATGGTTTTACCTGTGTATTGATATGTAGAGATGGAGATGTATTTTCCTCATACTATCTGAAAATTAAACATCTTATGTAATGTTGAAAGGTTTTTGGGGAAAATTAAAGTTTTCAAACTCACTCATATTTTCGACGATTTCGGTAAAGGACTTGGATTTTCACTGATATACTTGAAAAGTGGAACTATTTTCGGAAGCTATGAACAAGTTGAGAATTTTTAACTCTGAGTTACTTCTTTTATTACATGCTTTGCGTTGTTATGAATTGTTGTTGGTTATTTGTGTTGGACCCGACCTTTGTTCCAGCTCGTCACTACTTTCAACCTAAGGTTAGGGTTGTTACTTATTGAGTATATGGAGTCGGTTGTACTCATACTACACTTTTACACCTTGCGTGCATATGTTGACTGTTGATGTTGTTGTGTTTGGCGGGAGCTGGATTTGATGACATCTATGCGTTTCAATTGTAGCTGCTTCTTGTTCATGCTAGCGATTTCGATTCATACAACCCTTTTTATATACTTTTCAATAGATGATATATTTACTCCAGCTTTGTAAACTCTATTCTTAGAAGCTTATGATTTGTACTACTAGTTCTTAGAAATGTATAAGATTCAGTAAAATATTTTTTATTTAATTAGTTTACTTATTATATTGGAATTGGACAATTGTTAGTTGGCTTACCTAGAGGGTTGGATTAGGTGTCATCACGACTAGTTAGAGTTTGGGTCGTGAGAAGAAGACTCATCATAGGTGCGCCTCCAAAAATACAGAAATTTACTCACAAATACAAATCATGTGGAGCATTTCCTACTCCATAGATCCGGATAGTTTGCCACAGAAACGGCTCCGCAGATGCATACTTCTTGCGCAGAATCGGCTCCGTAGATGTGCATGGCCAATCGTAGATGCAATTCCAGTAGAAGATAGGAAATTCTGCAGATACGACCTTCTACTCGCAGATGCAACCCCGCAGAAGCGAACAATGTTCTACAAATGCGGGATCACCAAAGGAATTGCACTACTTCAACTCTCTTTTGCTCAATTCCACTTCATTTGATTTCAATTCTCTTTGAGACTCATTGTACCTCAAAATCTAGCAATTCACACCATAAGTTACCTCGTCTCATAATTAATTAATAAAGGACATAAAAACAAAAGAAAAGAGACTAAAATAAATGGTAAAATCACCACTCATCAGGTATCGGGTTTGTCACGACCCTAAAATCGGCCCGGTCGTGATGGCACCTATCGTGAAACTAGGCCAACCGACACAATTCACAAATAAAACCATTACTCTATGAAAGTCATTTTTAAGCCATAAACAAACAAATCTCATAATAAAAGTCTAAATAACCAGTGCGGAAATATAACGCAAGCCTGACATCGGGGTGTCACAAGTCACGAGAAACTACAACTCTGTCTCAATACAACTCAGACTCCAGAATGGCTCCTACAGCCCAAGCGCTATCACAAGCCATGTCGTGGCATAACAAATCAGGCCCTCGGCCTATTATATATCACAAATCAGTACAACATGCTGCAACGTGCATTTATAATCATTACTTACCTCAAATTGGTCCAAAGTCTTGCCCGCGATGCCTTTTCCTCTCGAATCGGCCTCCACATGTTCCGAATCTAACAAAAATCAGTACATCATCATCATATACACTAAAGGAACAAAGCCCACGCGAAAATAATAAAATTACATCAAAAATCCCGAAATTGGCCAAACCCGACCCCCCAGGCCCACATCTCGGAATCCGAAAAAAATCGCAAAACTGGAAAATCCATTCACCCACGATTCTACCCATATCAAATTCTACAAAATACGACATCAAATGACCGTCCAAATCCCCAAAATCGACTCGCAAAATTTTCTTTCATTTTTCCCAAAGTTTCACCCCGAATTCCAAAATTAAATGATAAAAATCAATACATAATCATGGGATTTAATCAAATTTTAGTGAAGAATACTGTGAGCATATGATTTTTGTCCTATTAGAAATACACCTACAAAATTAAAGAAATAGATTTTTTCAAATTTGTTTTCAATTTTATAGAAATTTTGTAGGTTTTATTATTTTGCAGCTTTTGTGCACATTTAATTCTGTTAAGATCATGAAAAATGCCCCAAAAATATCAAAAGTATCATGCATTGCACATTAAATTTTGTGTTCATATTTTATCATTAATTTCTTTATTAAAATAAAAATTACAAAAATATTGTTATTTTTTTATATTTTTTAGTAATTTCCTCTTTATTTAATTTAGGAATAATTAATCGGTAAATAGTACAAATTGATTATTAGCTTAGTTTTATAATTTAGACTAATTTAGGATTTAATTAATTTAGTTAGGTTATTAATTAAAGAAAAGAAAGATAACACAAAAAGAAAGGGCTGGAAATTAATTGGGCCACCCAAAACCGAATTTAGTGGCCCAATTAAAAATCCGTTCAAAACCTCAAGTCCAATTTGAATCCACCCCGCCCAAACCACACTTATCCAAAACGGCGACGTTTAGCCTCCATCTAATCCCAATTATTAGATCCCCTTGATCCAACGGCTCGCAACTGACCACTCCCTAAATATAAAAGTATCCGAACCCACCCCCCAATCCCTAAAGACCCACTTCACTTCCGTCTCTCAACCCCTCAAACAAAAAACACTAGCCATCCTTATAACCCCCACCGTCTCCGCCGTGATCCGCTGACCGAAAATCGCCTCACGGCGGCGGACCACCTCCAAACCGCCTCAAATTTATACCATATAATCACGAGTCTCTCCAAAATACTAATGCATTACTAGTTTCCCCAAAATCATCACCCAAATCCTACAATTTCAAATCCGAAAATCATACCCCAAAATCCTAGGTCGCCCAAATAACCCCAAATTCACAAGAGAACCCTCAAACTTCCCTCATCACCATCCTACCATCGATTCCCCAAAAATACACATTAATTTCTTCAAATCTTAGATCATAGGAAAACCAGAAACCCTAGGTTCCCTTTCTTGATTTTATCGATTTTTCGGGCTCGATTTAGTTCGAAATCTATGTTAGTCAATCGTTCTCAGCAAGAACGATTGATTAACATATGTTGGAGCTATTTCAAACGAATTCTGGCTTGCCAGAAAACTCTTATTTGGTGTATTTTTCTTTGACCTATTCTTCTTTTTCTTGGTGTTTTGTTCTTATTTTCTAATGATTTGTGTGCGTATAGTCATGTGTTAGCTAAGACATATCTGTTTTAGTTTAATTGATTGATAATTTGGTTTTAAAATTATCAAAGCATGTTAGTTGTTAACAAATCAGTTTAGGTGTTATCTTATTTGATTTAATCGTTTGTAGATTAATTAGATTAATTTTTAGGGTTTCGTTGCATATTCACTTTAGCTCTTTGATTAGCCACTGTTTTGATATACTATCTGTTTAAATTCAGTTCAATTAGTTAACTTTTAATTCACTAATTAGTTGGTTTGTTTGGATAAAACCCGAGATGCCTTTAAGCTTAAAACTAATTTCAGAAATGAAAGATAGTACCCAAAGCTTTAAGGTGGTACAATTGAAACAAGGTTAGGAACTTCAATGCTAGAATCACCTAGCTGGTTCTAGAAGGTCCCAAGGGGACTTTTGAAATCAAATTAGGATAAAAATATAGTGTATAATTGAAATAATCAGTACTTGAAGGGATAAATTGGAATTTACAATGAGTAAAAATCAGGAGGTTCTATCATTGTACAATTGTCCCCATTTTCAGCATGAAAAATGCTGGAATTGGGCTTAGAAAAGATAGACAACTATCCAAATATGTTGTATTATCTAACATTTAGGGAATTTGGGGTAGAATATACTTTGTTGATGCTATTTTGGTATACCCTATAAAAGGAATAGTTACTCTGTCACGACCCGGATTTCCCACCCTCTGGAGTCGTGATGGCGCCTATTAATACGAGCTAGGCAAGCCAGTTATTTGCTTATTTTGCCTGTTTACGTACTTTTATATTCATTAACAAATGTGAAGTAATAACATTTAAACAGCTAAATTTAACATAAGCGGAAGATAAAGCAATAAGCAATCTGAACACGAGTATCTAATACAACTGTTTGAACTTCGACTACCTAGAACTGGTGTTACAGTATCACAGACGGTCTAAGAATACTACAAATAAAGATCTAAAAGAAATAAATACAACACTGTCGCTGGAAAAACATGAAAGAAATAGGAATAGTAGATGGAAGGAGACGCCAAGGCCTACGGACGCCTTCAGGACTACCTCAGGTCGCCTGATGAACAAGAATACGCAATCCCGCTACGGTCCAAAGTCTACAATACTGGGGTCTGCACAAAAGAGTACAGAGTGTAGTATTAGCACAACCGACCCCATGTGCTGGTAAATGTCTAGCCTAACCTCGGCGAAGTAGTGACGAGGCTAGGACCAGACTATCAAATAAACCTGTGCAGTTGTACAATATACATCGGAAATTGAAGCAGAAATAAACAAATAAAGATGGGAAGGGGAAACATGATTGAGGAATAACAGATAAAACAGAATATCAAGAGAATTATCAGGAAACCAAAATTCAACTTGAAATAAGGATAAGGAAACAAAGGCAGATTTCACTCCCTGTTCACATCTTGTTGCAGACGTGCAACCCGATCCCACTTCTCATATCTTGTGATAGGCGTACCATACGCTCACATTTTATTATATCTCGTGGTAGGCGTACCACCCGCTCCCATTTTCTTAAATTTTGTGGTAAGCGTACCACCCGCTCCCATTTTATTATATCTCGTGGTAGGCGTACCACCCGCTCCCATTTCATAAAATCTCGTGGTAGGCATACCACCTTCTCCCATTTCATTAAATCTTGTGGTAGGCGAACCTCCCGCTCCCATTTACAAGCCAACACAAAATCACAAGGAATCCCGGTAAGGGAACAAATGCAATATAATAACTCCCCGATAAGGGAACAACAATATCAAGACAAACATCCCGACAAGGGAGAATCAACTATAACCAATCCTAACTCAACTCCTATTTAGCTATACCAAAACTTGTTCCAACATCTAACTACCTCAGCTATAACTAAACTTGTTACAACACGTAACTACCTCTACTATACCCAAACTTGTTCCAACATCTAACTACCTCAGCTATAACCATAATCCTTACCTAACACAAAGAAGCATCAACCTAAGTATCTGTAATATCAATTAAGAACACAATGCAAGGGAACCACAACTCAACAATAGCCCGGCAAGGGGCCAATATAATGATCTCTTCTCTTTATCACTTTTACTTCACAATTCACTTCACAACTCGAGCCACCGCTCTAGAGGTTCAATTATCACTTATACTATCACAATTTGTTATGCAACTGGAGCCAACGATCCTCAATGTTCAGAGGTCACAATTCTTTCCACAAACTTTATACAACAAATAGAAACCATCACCAAGGCATGAAAGACACAACGAAGTCATGATAATCACAATATAAAGACTCACGGGCATGCTAGACGCCAACGTATAGATACTCATCATCATGCCTAGATGTCGTACTCAATAATTATCACATAGCAAATAGGACTCACTCCTAATCTCTCAAACTAAGGTTAGACCAAACACTTACCTCAATGCTACGTACACAATTCAAGTTTCAATTATAGCTTTACCCCTTGATTCCACTACCAATTCGCTCGTATCTAGTCACAAATTACTTAATTACATCAATAAATGCTAATTGAATCAATTTGAATGCATGAAAATGAATTTCCCAAAGTTTTACCAAAAAGGTCAAAAATTGCCCCCGAGCCCACATGGTCAATACCCGAAGTTCGAACCAAAACCTGATTACCCAATCCCCCACGAACCCAAATATATAATTTGTTTTGAAACCAGACCTTGAATCGAGGTCCAAATCCCCAATTTTTGAAAAACCTAGGTTATACCCAAAACACCTAATTTCCCCCATGAAAATCATTGATTTGAAGTTGAAATCATGTTAAAAGATGTTAAGAATTGAAGGAAGTTAGTAAAAAACGACTTACAATTGATTTGGAGAAGAAACAATCCTTGAAAAATCGCCTAAATGTGTTTGTGTTTGAGGAATATGAAAAATGGGACTTAAAATCGTGTAAGTATAAAAGTTGCAGGTCGCTGATATGGGAATTGCAAACAGGGGTTCGCAATTGCAAATCAACCTTCGTTGGCTTGGGAATTGCGAAAAATGTTTGGGAAATGCGAACCTGGGAATTAAGAAAAAAGTTTGGGAAATGCGAACAAGCCTAGGAATTGCGAAAAAAGTTTGGGAAATGTGAACAAGCCTGGGAATTGCGAAAAAAGTTTGGGAAATGCGAACCTGGGAATTGCAAAGGGGTTTTAGGAAATGCGAAGCCTGGGAATTGCGAAAAAATTTGGGAAATGCGAAGCCTGCAGGCTTGCAATTCCTTAGGTCCAAAATTTTACCTCGTGGCCTATCCAAAACTCATCCGAGCCCTCGGGGCTCCAAACCAAATATACGCACTACCTCAAAAACATCCTACGGACTCATTCGTATACTCAAGTCACAAAAATAACATCATGAACATTGAATTAAACCTCGAGATCAATGAAATTTCTCAAAACTTCTTTAAACATCAAATTTGCATTTAAGGTCCGAATCACGTCAAATGGATTCTGTTTCTTACGAAACTTCACAGAATTATCTTAAATCATATATAAGACCTGTACCGGGCACCGAAACTAAAATACGGGCCTGATACCAACATGTTCTAATAAAAAATCATTTCTAGTTTTCCTTAAACAATTTCAGAAAACAATTTTACTTAAAAATTCATTTCTCGGGCTTGAGATCTCGGAATTCGAGTCCTGGTATACGCTCAAGTCCCATATTTTCCTACGGAACCTCCGGGACCGTCAAATCACGTGTCTGGGTCCGTTTACCCAAAATATTGACTGAAGTCAAATTATCTCATATTATAATCAAAACTTATCATTTTTCACAAGTTTTCATATTTAACCTTTCCGGCTATGCGCCCGGACTGCGCACGCAAATCGAGACAACTAAATAAGGTTTTCAAGGCCTCGAAGAAACATATTTTAATTTAAAACAAGTGATGACCATTTGGGTCATCACATTCTCCTCCTCTAAAACAATAGTTCATCCTCGAACGTACATAAGAAGAAAGTACCTGAGTCGGGAAAAATATGGGGATAACGGCTCCGCATATCGGACTCGGACTCCCAGGTCGATGCCTCAGGAGGCTGACCTCTCCACCGAACAGGAACAGAAGGAAAACTCTTCGACCTCAACTGATGAACCTGCCGGTCTAGAATTGCCACCGGCTCCTCATAAAACAAGTCCTTGTCCAAGTGGACAGTGCTGAAATCTAACATGTGGGATGGATCGCCGTATACCTCCGAAGCATGGACACATGAAACACTGGATGCACGGCTGATAAGCTCGGTGGCAATGCAATTCTATAAGCTACCTCTCCCACTCGATCAAGAATCTCAAATGGACCAATGAACCTAGGGCTAAGCTTTCCCTTCTTCTCAAATCTCATCACGCCCTTCATATGTAACACTCGGAGCAATACCCGCTCACCAACCATAAAAGCCACATCTCAAACCTTGCAGTCCGTATAACTATTTTGCCTGGACTGATCTGTACAAAGCCTATCCCGAATGATCTTGACCTTGTCCAAGGCCTCCTGAACCAGATTCGTACCCAACAACCGAGCCTTTCCCGGCTCAAACCATCCAACCGAAGACCGACACCGCCTGCTATATAAAGCCTTATAAGGAGACATCTTGATGCTTGACTGGTAGTTGTTGTTGTAGACAAACTCTGCTAAAGGCAAAAAAAAACTGATCCCACGAGCCTCTAAAGTCAATGACACAAGCTCGGAGCATATCCTCCAAAATTTGAATAGTCCGCTCAGACTGCCCGTCCGTCTGGGGATGAAATGTTGTGCTCAACTCAACTCGTGTGCCCAACTCTCACTGAACTGCTCTCCAAAAATGCGAGGCAAACTGCGTACCCCGGTCCAAAATGATAGATACGGGCAAACCATTAAAGCGAACAATCTCCCGAATATAGATTGCAGCCAACCTCTCAGAAAAATAGGAGACTGCCACATGAATGAAATGTGTTGACTTGGTCAGCCTATCAATAATGACCCATACTGACTGCGGGAGTCCAGTAGCGAAATCTCTGGTGATCAGCTCCCACTTCCACTCGGGAAGCTCAATCCTCTTAAATGAACCACCGGGCCTCTTATGCTCATACTTAACCTGCTGACAGTTCAAACACCGAGGCACATATACAACGATATCCTTCTTCATTCTCCGCTACTAATAATGCTATTGCAAATCCTGATACATCTTCGCGGTGCCCGGATGAATAGAGTACCAGGAGCTATGGGCCTCCTCTAAAATCAACTCTCAGAGTCCATCCATATTAGGCACACAAACTCGACCCTACAATCTCAAAACTCCATTGTGATCTAAGGTAACCTGCTTCGCACTTCCGCGCTGCTCCGTGTCTCTAAGGACACACAAATGAGGATCATCATACTGCCGATCACGGATACACTCCAATAATGAAGAACGAGTGACTTAGCAAGCTAACACACGGCTGGGTTTAGAAACATCCAACCACACGAACTGATTGACCACAACCTAAACATCTAAAGCAAGCGGTCTCTCATCGACCGGAATATAAGCAATACTGCGCATACTGGCTGACTTCCTACTCAAAGCATCGGCCACCCACATGGGCCTTTCTCGGATAATATAAGATGGTGATATCATAGTCTATCAACAACTCCAACCACCTCCTTTGCCTCAAATTCAACACCTTTTTCTTGAACAAATACTGAAGGCTCTTGTGATCTATGAACACCTCACATGCCTCGCCATACAGATAATGCCTCCAATTCTTCGACGCGTGAACAATGGCTGCTAACTCCAAATCATGAACCAGATAGTTCTTCTCATGAATCTTCAACTGTCGCGAAGCATAGGCAATGACCTTGCCATCTTGCATCAACACTGCCCCAAGTCCAATACGAGATGCATCACAATATACTATATAAGGCCCTGAACCTGTGGGCAAAACCAACATCGGTGCCGTAGTCAGAGCTGTCTTGATCTTGTAAAAGCTTGCCTCACACCCATCTGACCATCTGAATTGGGCACCCTTCTGGGTCAACCTTGTCATCGGGGCTGCAATAGATGAAAATCCCTCTACGAATATACGATAGTGGCTTACCAATCCTAAGAAACTCCAAATATCTGTAGCTAATGCTGGTCTAGTCCAGTTCTTGACTGCCTCAATCTTCTTCGGATCCACCTGGATACCCTCTACTGATACAACATGAACTAGAAATGCAACTGAACTCAACTAGAACTCACACTTCGAGAACTTAGCAAATAACTGACTATCCCTCAGAGTCTGAAAAACCACTCTAAGGTGTTGCTCGTGCTCCTCGTGGCTGCGAGAATATATCAATATATCATCAATGAAGACTATCACGAATGAATCCAAATAAGGCCTGAACACTCGGTTCATCAAATCCATAAAAGCTGCTGGGGCATTTGTCAACCCGAATGACATAACCAAGAACTCATAATGCCCGTACCGAGTGCGGAAAGCTATCTTAGGGACATTGGATGCCCTAATCATCAACTGATGGCAGCCAGATATCAAGTCAATCTTTGAAAATACCTTGGCACCCTGAAGTTGATCGAACAAATCATCAATCCTCAGCAGCGGATACTTATTCTTGATTGTAACCTTGTTCAATTTTTGGTAATCAATACACATTCTCATTGACCCATCCTTCTTTTTAACAAACAACACTGGTGCACCTCAAGGTGAAACACTGGGTCTAATGAAACCCTTCTTAAGCAAGTCTAGAAACTTCTCCTTCAACTCTTTCAACTCAGGCGGGGCTATACGATACGACGGGATAGAAATGGGCTGAGTGCCTGGATCCAAATCAATGCGAATGTCAATATCCCTATCGGGTGGCATACCCGGCAGGTCTGAAGGGAAAACCTCAGGAAACTCGCGAACAACGGGCATAGAATCAATAGAAGAAACCTCAGTACTAGAATCACAAACATATGCCAAATAGGCCAAACACCCCTTCTCGACCATACGCCGAGCCTTCACATAAGAGATTACACTATGGGTAGAATGACCTGGAGTCCCTCTCCACTCTAAACGAGGCAAACCCGGTAAAGCGAAGGTCACAGTCTTGGCATGACAGTCCAAGATAGCATGGTAAGGTGATAACCAGTCCATCCCCAATATAACACTGAATTCATCCATGTCCAGAATAAGAAAATCTACACGAGTCTCAAAACCTCCAATCACCACTATGCATGAACAATGGACACAATCCACCATAATAGAATCACTAGGCACGACCGGATACGGTGCAAAATAAAACTGAAGCTTCTCTACCACAAATCGAATAGTACCTACACCTCCACCTCTAATACATTTACCTCCACCTCTAACATCTCTACCTCCACCTATAATATCTCTTTTTGAGTGATGTGGAGAAACTTCTCCAAAAATAGTTGTGTGAACTGCTCCCAAGTCGAAGTTGGAAATCCGGCTGGTCTAGCTAAGCAATAATCTCTCCACCAAGTCTTGGCAGATCCACACAAGTAAAAAATAGCAAAATCGACCCCATTGGTCTCAACTATCCCCATGTTTCGGAGAACCTCATGACATCTGTCTTGATAATCCTGGGGATCCTCAGTAGATGCACCGCTGAATGTAATAGTAAAGAGCTTGGGGAAACTTATCCAACCTCCACAAAACCTCTGAAAACATAGCTGATCTTTCATCGGTCTGTGCTGTTGCCCGGCCGAAGAAGCGGTACATGACCTCTTCATTCGCAAAATGACAAGAGTAGAGGTTTCAATTTAGCATTGAGAGAACAAAATCGCACGACAGAAAAGAATGAATGTAAAGTTTTTCCTAACTCTGTAGCCTCTGGGGGATAAATACAGACGTCTCCGTACCGATCCCTCAAACTCTACTAATCTTGTTTGCGAACTATGAGACCCGTGTAACCTAAAGCTCTGATACTAACCTGTCACGATCCAGATTTCCCACCCTCGGGAGTCATGATGGCGCCTACTCATAAGAGCTATACAAGCCAGTTATTTTCACATTTTACCTATTTACCCATCTATATGCTCATTCAGAATTACGAAGTGATAACATTTAGATAGCGAAATTTAACATAAGCGGAAGATAAAGCAATAAGCTATCTAAACACGAGTATCTAATACAACTGCTTGAACCTCGACTACCCAGAACTGGAGTCACAGTATCACAGACGGTGTAAGAATACTAAAAATAAATATCTGAAAGAAATAAATATAACACTATCTCTAGAAAAACATGAAAGAAACAGGAACAATAGATGAAAGGAGATGCCAAGGCCTACGGATGCCTGCAGGACTACCTCGGGTCGCCTGATGAACAAGAATCAGCAATCCTGCTGCGGTCCAAAGGCTACAACTCTGGGGTCTGCACAAAAGAGTGCTGAATGTAGTATCAGCACAACCGATCCCATGTCTTGGTAAGTGTCTAGCCTAACCTCGGCGAAGTAGTGACGAGGCTAGGACCAGACTATCAAATAAAGCTGTGCAGTTGTACAATATACATCGGAAAGTAAAGCTGAAATAAATAAATAAAATGGGAAGGGTAAACATGCTTCGGGGAATAACAGATAAAACAGAATCTCAAAAGAATTATCAGGAAACCAAAATTCAACGTCTAACAAGGATAAGGAAACAAAGGCAGATTTAACTCTCGGTTCATATCTTGTTGCAGGCGTGCAACCTGATCCCATTTCTCATATCTTGTGGTAGGCGTACCACCCACTCCCATTACATTATATCTCGTGGTAGGCGTACCACCCGCTTCTATTTCAGTATATCTGGTGGTAGGCGTACCACCCTCTCCCATTTCATTAAATCTCTTGGTAGGCGTACCACCCACTCCCATTTTATTATATCTCATTGTAGGCGTACCACCCACTCCTATTTCATTAAATCTCGTGGTAGGCGTACCACCCTCTCCCATTTCATTAAATCTTGTAGTAGGCATACCACCCGCTCCCATTTACAAGCCAACACAAAATCACAAGGAATCCCGGCAAGGGAACAAAAGTAAAATAATAACTCCCAGATAAGGGAACAAAAATATCAAGACAAACATCCCGACAAGGGAGAATCAGCTATAACCAATCCTAACTCAACTCCTACTCAGCTATACCCAAACATGTTCCAACATCTAACTACCTCAGCTATAACTAAACTTGTTACAACACCTAACTACCTCGGCTATACCCAAACTTGTTCCAATATCTAACTACCTCAGCTATAACCATAATCCTTATCTAACACAAAGAATTATCAACCTAAGTATCCGTAATATCAATTAAGAACACAATGCAAGGGAACCACAACTCAATAATAGCCCGGCAGGGGGGCAACATAATGATCTCTTCTCTTTCTCACTTTTACTTCACAATTCACTTCACAACTCGAGCCAGCGCTCTAGAGGTTCAATTATCACTTATACTATCGCAATTCGTTATACAACTAGAGCCAACACTCCTCAATGTTCATTGGTCACAATTCTTTTAACAAACTTTATACAACAAATAGAAACCATCACCAAGGCATGAAAAACACAACGAAGTCATGATAATCACAATATAAAGACTCGCGGGCATGCTAGACGCCAACGTATAGATACTCGTCATCATGCTTATACGTCGTACTCAATAATTATAACATAACAAATAGTACTCACTCCTAATCCCTCAAGCTAAGGTTAGACCAAATACTTACCTCGATGCCACGAACATAATTCAAGTTTCAATTATAGTTTTACCCCTTGATTCCACCGCCAATTCGCTCGTATCTAGTCATAAATTACTTAATTACATCAATAAATGCTAATTGAATAAATTTGAATGCATGAAAATGAATTTCCCAATATTTTGCCAAAAAGGTCAAAAATTGCCCCCGGGCCCACGTGGTCAAAATCAGAAGTTCGAACCAAAACCCGATTACTCATTCCCACACGAACCCAAATATATAATTTATTTTGAAATCGGACCTCAAATCTAGGTCCAAATTTCCAATTTTTTAAAAACCTAGGTTCTACCCAAAACACCCAATTTCACCCATGAAAAGCATTGATTTGAAGTTGAAATCATGTTAAAAGATATTAAGAATTGAAGGAAGTTAGTGAAAAACGACTTACAATTGATTTGGGGAAGAAGAAATCCTTGAAAAATCTAAGTGTGTTTGTGTTTGAGAGAATATGAAAAATGGGACTTAAAATCGTCTAAGTATAAAAGTTGCAGGTCTCTGATATGGGAATTGCGAATAGGGATTCGCAATTGCGAACCAACCTCTGCTGGCTTGGTAACTTGTTGGTCAAATCAGCAAGTTTTAAAGCCAAGAGCTTGAATTTTGCTATTGATATCATGCTAAAATTGATGGCTCTATATGGTGGACTAAGCTTGATGGATCGATTATATCCAAAAGGGGAAAGTGTGCGCTAGGCAATCAATTTTATATAAATTATAATAGAATTAGTTGATATCTTCCTTTCAAAGATAGAATGCTGGTGTAATAGATTAGCTATTAATATACTAATTTATGTATTAAAGGGCTGTGTAGTTTTATGATTTTTCAAATGCCTTTTACCTTATTTACTGTAGTTAAATAGGTTTTTAAATTCATGTGTTGTGATCAATATCATCACTGTTAGGAAAATTAGTAGTATTTCTTTTTATCAGTGTAATTTGTAATGTTGAAATAGTTCAGGCTATGGGCTAAATATTAAAGCAAGACTTTTCCTATGTGATTCAGTTTGGGCCAGACTCGTGGATCTTCCCGATTGGGGAGATGACCTAAAACGAGTCTGGGTCTAGGCCACTAGGCCTGGGCATTAAGTCCAATAGCTTGATCACAGCTATGGGCTTACCTCTTTGAACTTTAATATAAGCTCGTTTTTTATATATTAAAAATCAAATGTAGTGTAATTAATTTTAAACTTGAATCGAATGGTTTTCTGATTTGTACTCTTGTATGAATCGAAACTGGGCCCAAATAATACATCCTGGGCTAGTTCCCTTTTTATGGCAGAAAACAGAGCCACAATAGGCCCAGTCATTTGTGAATCGCGACTAGGCCAAGTCTTGAAAATTGATCTTGGGCACATCTCTCGTATTTTAGCCTATAACCATTAATTCTAGATTATCCCCTAAGTAGTCTAACTTTTGTCCTTACAGGCTGCAGTAGATTTATATCACAATCAAATTAGCTTAGAAAAATGTGAACAACGTAGTGTTTCTTTAGGCGCGATTAATAAACCATCATGATTATGAGTACGGTTCCCGTGATATAGTTATGATACCTAATTCCCAAATTAGGGTGTGCATTTCATTTGACCCGATCATAACAACTTTGAATAATAATAAAATAAATGTGTCGCAAATCATGGGTGCATTTCATATAGCACAGTTTGCAATGTGTTCCAAAACGGCAAGTGTACGACAATCGTAACTTGTTCAAGAAATAATTCCATAAATCCTAAAAAAGCGATTAAATAAATAAAAGCGGTTATAAAAGTTAAAAATTCACAAAAGTTTTTAAGCATGTAATAAATCAAATAATTAGGCCAATTATTAATAGTTAAGCGACTGTACTCGAACCACGAAACCCGAGAATGCCTAACACCTTCTCCCGGGTTAACGGAATTCCTTACCTGGTTTTTTCTAGTTTCGCAGACATTTAAATAAAGTCAATTTTCCTCTACTTGGGATTTTAAAAATAAGTTGGTGACTTGGGACACCATAAATTATTCCAAGTGGCGACTCTAAAAATAAATAAATAATCCCATTTCGATTAATGTCACTTCAATTGGAAAAACTCCCGTATACCCCTTTCGTTTAAAAAGGAGGTGTGACAGCTCTGGTGACTCTGCTGGGGAAAAAGAACCCAAAGATTTTGGTTCAGGGTTCAAGAATTCGAGCATAGAATAACTGTTATACTTGGCTTTATTTATTATCTAATTTTTACATGTTTGAGCCTAATGTGCTAAATGCCGCTTTTTACCGCTTTGATATTGTTTGGACTGTATATAAATTGTTACGAAATCCTCTTCTCTCTGAGTCTTCTAAATCATCTGAGAAGTGTGCACTTCGTGTGACTTATTTTTTGTTAGAGTCATATCCCAATTTTAGAATGAGGTTCCGACAAGTTGCAAAGCTAGTGATGCTTCTGTATTTTCGGTATGCTACCCCCCCTCCCGGCTCTAGCTGTCAGCTCGGGTAAGCCAGGTCTAGAACAAATACATCCAGGTTTTAACCCTAGAATAACACATCCTCATGCCAGATCCTTAGCAGGAATGCTTGTTTGCATCACATGCATTTGACTTTGGGCACTCAACACAGGGGTTGGGTCCGTCTAGGATAGGTGAACCCAAAAATCAATAGACCATCTTGATGCATTTTTTACGTGCTACTTGTACAATTATTTGCTTTGGTTTTCATGTTGACCGGTTTCTAGAATATGGAAGAAAAATCAAAAAAACCAAAACTAAGATGAGAGAGGAAATCATCTGTTTCTGAAAAACTTAGTGTTAAAAATATCCGAAACTCTGCCGAAATTTTTAGAAATAAGTCATGTTTTTCAATTATGTCAAAACTGACCGAACTACGTGGGTTTGATTCTCACCGGATATGGGATACGTAGGCAACCCTCATTGGGTCCAGCCCCACTTTTGCAAAAACAACCAAAAAACTGAAATGTTGTCGTTTTGTTGTCATAAAAGCTAGGTAACACTATTTTTGTCTAAATAGCCAGAAATATCCCGACGGGACGCTGGAAGGCTGTTTTTGCAAGAATAGCCATCTATGGTCCTTTTTCAAATTTTTTGGCCATTTAGGAAACACAACCCTAAAATCTTCCTTTTTAAAGTGCTGAAGGGTTGTATTTGCAAAGGTGTCCTTGAGCTTTTGAGTTCTGTTTTGTAAAAATAATAACCATCTTTTGGGGATTTATATAAATGTGTAGGATAAGCACTATTGAAAGGAAATTCCAATAGGACTCCATATGTGGTGGAATGACCTGGGGGAGGTCAGCAGAAGCGTCGTAATAAAGGCTTTAGGTGGGCTCACCGGTCTCTTGAAAATTAAATAAAGGGTGGACATAATTGAGGCTTTGATACCATTGTGGGACCTGGCACACAATGCGTTCCATTTCTCTGATTTTGAGTTAACCCTACACTTGAGGAGATAGCAGGTTATGCTGGCCTTAACGGGAATCTCAGGGTTGATATCTAGTAGCACCAAGAGTTGTAACCCCTCACACGTTTTTGGACCTTTTGAGTATTAGCCGAGAAGTCAAAGATGGAAATTTGGCTAAGGATTCTGCACATTCTACTTCCTATACTGCCGTTATGGGGAATCCCACGATTTTGAGGCTCCGAATACTAGTTTAGATCATCAAGGGAATAAAGGCAAATGGGAAGCACGCCGAGGATTAGCCTTGTAGTGGAATTATTAGGCACTCTAATCTGCCCAAGGAGTGATGGACATAGAGAGTTGAGGCTCGCAGGAGTGGCTGACTTCATGATTAAAAAGGTCAATGGCACTATTATACCAATGATCCTAGCAGAAATTTATCGAGCTCTAACTATTTTCAAGCAGGGGGAAAGTTCTTTGAGGGTTGCAACTTGCTCTTAAATATCTGGATGGTAGAACATCTTTGCTATCGCCCGTGTTACATGAACTATGGTCTGACTGATCTCAATTACATTGAAGAACATAAAAATCGAGTAGAAGGTCATGAGTTTTCAGAAGGTACAGAAGCATGGTTTGCACATTTTGGTTCCTTGACTGCAAGCCAAATTAAGTAGACATTCGGTTGGCTCCCGGTCAATTAAGTTATTTATAGGTCGGCCGGAGTGTGTTTTATTCTATTAATGGGTCTTTGGAGTATTCAGTCGTATGCACCACATAGGGTTCTATGACAACTGGGCAGGTACCAAACTGTCCCTTATGATGAAGATTAGAAGGGAAAATCAGATACATTAAATTTGATAGTAGTTTACAGGCCTCTACTGAGAAAGGAGAGAAAGAGAAGTAGGCCCAAGAAATCGAAGCCCTCCGAGCCCAGATTCAAAGAATGAAAATAGAATCTTAAAACCAAGGAAGAAGTAGAGCAGGTGAAAAAATCATAAATGGTCTTAGGCGGAAAGTGTGCGAGTATGGGACCAATTTGGAAAAGGCCGAAGAATAATTAGCAAGAGTCCGAGAAAAGTTGGCAAAGAACTCAGAAGGACTGGCAGGGTTTGTTCAGCAATTAAAAGGAATGTATGACAAAGAGGTCGCAAGTTTAAAGAAAAATCTAACTACCCTTGAGAATGAAATGTCTCAACAAACAAAGAACTTCAAGGCAAAAAGAGAACATTGTTATGCGTTGATGTCTCAACTGGAAGAGGACATGGAGCAGTTGCAGGAGCAAAGCTATACGGGCACCCAAGTTCTGGAAGCTAGATCTCAACAAATAGGGCACCTGCTCAATGAGAAGGGCATCATCAGAGAAAGGATTAGAGGAATTACTGATTATGTCGTTATGGCTTTTGTCCGCTAGATAATGGATGACCTGGATCGTCTGCAAGAAGATATTGCATGTAGGCCCGCGTAGAGACCGACTGATATCCCGCGGGCCCCTGGAGTAGTATTGGAGATACTTATGTATTCTAATTTGCTTTTCGAGTCTGTATTACAGTTTTTAGAGTCTGTTAATATTCTTTGAGTCTGTTTTCATTTTTCAGTTCGTAAGTATGTATGTCAGAGTCTTTGTAATAAAGAAAGATCATAATTTTTTATTTAATGAAATATTTAAAACCCAAAATCTTCTTTCTTTTATTTCGTATTTATCCCTGAACTACATAATTATATGATTCATGTGATGTCGTGATACATAGGCAATCCCTATCGGATCCGATCATAGATATAGACAACTCGAAAAAAAAAGAGAAATAAAATAGCGCAAAGAAAGAAAAGATTCAGGCTTTGGAAGAAAAGTCGGGATGAGACACGTAGCCGTTGCAAAAACATGTAGAAAAATGTTTAACTGCTTAAGTGCATTGCATTCCCCAACATGCGATCCCCTATGTGTGAAATGTATCAAACTAACCAGTTTGTTGCGTATGATGTTTGAGAACAGGTTCTGTTTTTAGGTGGTTGGTTTTATGGTAACCTGGCTTCACACCCTTACTTCACGAGATCTAAAGGAGTGTTTAAATGACATTGAAGAGACACCTGCATATCATTATCCCCTCAAAGGATAGCCCTTCGTCAGTTACCCCAACCTCAGAGTCAGCAAATGCTGAAGAAAATAGAAAATTGCGTCTCTGCATGATGGAAATACGGTATGCCTGATTTAACGGCAGAGAACCGCCAAGTGCAATCCCTGGATTTCCAGAACTGATTCCCAGAACAAGTGGAGCCTCCAATGTCCCTATAACCAATTCGTTCACCCCATCCAGATACCTCACTATGTCAATTCATCTCACCGGAACGCCTTTTGAGGTTTTCCCTCAGGCACTGTTTTAGGAGTATCTTCTACAATATTCACCACGCCACCAACCTCTACTACTGCACAGCCAACAGTTCCCAGACCATGTTTTGAGCCGTCAGCCTTTACTTTTCAAGTACCACAACTTCAATTGGACACATCTCATGTCACCCCAAACTCTTACCCACAACACCCTCAGTATGAGTCTGCCATGGAACAATAGAAAACTGTGAAAAACCCAGAGAAAGAAGAGATAACTCAGAAAATGAAAAGTATCGATTTGAGTCTCAAAAACATTCAAGCCCTGAGTGGCCAGAAGAGTGTTTCCTATGCCGACCTATGCATGTTCCCTCATGTTCATCTGTCCATCAGCTTTAAAACGTCAAAATTTGAAAAGTATGATGGGCATGGAGACCTGATTGCCCATTTGAAAAGATATTTTAATCAGTTAAGAGGAGCAGGCGGAAAGGAAGAACTTTTGATGGCTTACTTCGGAGAGAGCTTAACTGGAATCGCATCAGAATGATAGACGGACCAGGACATCTTCCATTGGCACATATGGGATGACTCGGCCCGAGACTTTGTTAGACAGTTTCAATACAATGTGGACATAGCTCCAGATAGAAATTCTTTGTCCAATCTCAAAAAGAAATATTCAGAATGCTTCCGAGAGTACGCTATCAAATGGTGTGAATAAGAGGCAAGGGTAAAACCCCGAATAGATGAGACCGAGATGGTCAGTGTATTATTACAAGCCCAAGAGGCTGATTATTTCTAGAACATGATTTCTGCCATGGGCAAGCCATTTGTAGAAGCCCTAAAGATTGGGGAAATGGTGGAAAATGGTTTAAAAATGGGTCATATCATGAGCCAGTTGGCTATAAGGGTCACTTCTCGAGCAATCTGGAGTGAGTCGGGTGGTGTAGCAAACTGGAAAAAGAAAGACGAGGTCACAATGATGGCCTCAAGTCAAAGAAATACTTGTCAACCCTAAGGTTACTTTGGTTCCTTTTCCAGCACCGTGCAACATTACTACCATCACTAAGATGCGACATATTCCATGGCTCTTCAGTAGTATGCAGTAATGAATGCCCAGCAATACACTCGGCCACAACAACATTACAATCAGAACCGAGCTCCATCTCTAAGAAACAACCCTCCTCACCAAGCCCCGTATAATCCATGTCCGCTATAGAATAATTATCCGTATAACGCCCTTCCTCGTGAGCCACCCAGAAAAACTAACTTCACACCCATCGGTGAATCATATTCCAGCCTCTTCCCAAAGTTAGTCCAAATGGGCCTGTCACAGCCCGTACCTCCAAACAGGCAAAACCAAGAGTCATTGTCCTACCGACAAGGTACCAGATATGCTTATCACTCAGGGGCGGAAGATCACAACACTGAAGATTGTTGGACTCTTAAGAGGGCGCTCGAAAATCTGATAGAACAAAAGCGAGTAATGTTGAGGGATAAGGAAGTCCCCAATGTGACTAACAACCCATTGATGGCTCACAACAATGGGCCAGTCATTGGGATGATTTGTGAGGACAAAGAGTTTGACCCAGCTTGAGAGCTATCATTGCTATCGCTGACGTAGAAAAATAATCCAAAGCGGAAGCAAAGCAAGCCAAGCATGAGAAGAAGATCAACTCCACTTCCCAAAGAACAAAAAGGTTGTGGAAATCAAAACAGGGCCAGCACCTCCAAAAAAATGTCATTCTTTATGTTGATAAGGCCCTTAGAATGGAACAGTTCGTGTTGATTCCTCCCAAAAGGTTTGAGCAAAACAAGGTTACGCTGAAGGTTCCAAAGATGTACGTATCAAGGGGGCCTTTATGTGGCACGGGGGCTAATAATTTCACCTAGGCTAACTGAGCCCACTATTATCAGTTGTGCACCACAGAATCCCATGAAGGACCCCACTACTATCCCCTGGAACTACAATAAAGCAGTGGTGACGTACGAAGGAAAGGAAATCATGGGGGAGGTGAATAAAACGAACACATATGGGAAGTAACTCAATTTAGAAAAATTGAACAAGACCAAACAGAAGCGTTTTTCGCTCAAAAAATCCAGTCAGTGCTGAAGAGGCATAGGAATTCTTCCAAAAGATGAAAACCTCGGACTACGCCATGATTGATCAACTCAGAAAGTCCCCCTCCCAGGTCTCACTTTTGTCCTTGCTGATAAGCTCGAATTAGCATCAGAAAGTGCTGTTAAAACATTTAAATAGGAATATGTTCCGGTCAATACCACGATTGAACAATTTGAAAGTATGGCGGAATGATATTTTGAAGTCAACCGGATCTCATTCAACCGAAATGACTTTCCTCTGGAAGGGGCTTTCCACAATAAATCTCTTCATTTGACCGTCAAGTGTGAAGGATACTACGTGAAAAGATTTATGTTGGACAGTGGATCTGGAGTCGACATTTGCCCTCTCTCAACCTTACAGAGGATGGAAATTGGTAATAAAAGGTTTAGACCCAACAATGTATGTGTACGCGCTTTTGACGGCATCAAGAGGGATACGATAGGGGAGATTGATTTGGTCCTAACTATTGGCCCTGTGTATTTTGAAGTAACATTTCAGGTTTTGGACATGGAAACCTCCTAAAACTTTCTCTTAGGAAGGCCTTAGATCCATGTTGCAGGAGTCGTACCCTCTACTCTCCACCAAATGGTTAAGTTTAAACATGAAAACTAAGAAATAGTGGTCCACAGAAAAGATGTATAATCAATCTACAGGGACCCATCAGTCCAATGTCTGGAGGCTTTGGAGGGTAATGAACACATTGTATACCAAGCTTTTGAGGTCGTGGCCGTAGACCAGTGTGGGGAAGGAACCCCATTTCCTGAACCCTGCTTATCAAATGCATCAATCATGGTCGCTAGTGAAATGATCAAATACGGGTACCAGCCCAAGAAAGGGCTCGGGGTATCTTTGCAAGGCATTATAGAACCCATCACTTTAACTACCAGCGAGAAGTTCTTTGGTGTAGGATTCCAAGCTATAGAGGCCAATGTAAAATGGGCTAATGAACATAAGAATAATGGATAGGTGCTACATCAGCAAGTCCCGCACATGACTTTTGTTAAGCCAAGGTACAAAGAAGAATAAGAAGAAGAAGCCTTCATGACCGAAGAAATTGAGGATATCTGTGGGGCAATGAGGCAAATATTGTATGGGGTTCACATGGTCCAACCGCGTGAAGGATCAAGCACTCCCGAGGTGCAATATATGGGGCCCAATGCCAAGCATCAAAATTGGAAGGCTACTCCATTCCCAGTCAGGCGGGAATCTCGGTAGTTCAGTCTTGCCATCTTTTCTGCATTCCGAGTTGTTTCAGGGTGTAACTCGAATGTTTTTAGTTTAATGTCGTTTAAATTCCGATGTAAACCCTTCTATCTTCAAATTCAATGAAATGAAATCAATATTTCATCGTCTATGAATCTCTTTCTTTATTCTTTCTGATTTTTGTTATTCTTTTTCTTATCTCTCTTTTCAGTTCTAATAATACGGTGTTAAATAACATGACATGCGTGCAGACTTCATGCCCATATATCTTACTATGAAATAATGAATTAAGAACCAGAATACGATGAAGATAAGGCTTTTAGGGAAATAAACTGAGAACTGGAACAATTTTAGAATAAGCCTAAGCCAAAGTTAATAAAACCGAGCCAGTTAATATGGGTAGTCTGGAATGGTCCAAGAAACCATGATAAGTATTCACGCTGATGAAAGAACTAGAGATGCATTGGTCCAACTTTTGTTCGAATTCAAAGACGTGTTTTCCTAGTTGTAAGCACGTGATTTTTGCCCTATACGAAATACTCCTATAAAATCTCAAGAAAAATAGATTTTTTGTTAATTATTTGTCATTTTAGGAATTTTTGTAGGATTTTTAGTTGTTTGTATTTTTGCGCATGTTTAAGTTTTATTTAAATTATGAAAAATATCAA
This sequence comes from Nicotiana glauca, assembly GCA_026770625.1. Classification (NCBI taxonomy): domain Eukaryota; kingdom Viridiplantae; phylum Streptophyta; class Magnoliopsida; order Solanales; family Solanaceae; genus Nicotiana; species Nicotiana glauca. The sequence goes on along the minus strand of MU750641.1, from coordinate 103,744 downwards.
AAATATCACGCATGACATTTAGGCTTTATCTTTACATTTTTAGGATTCATCATAATCATTTTCTTTATAAAAATGTGAAAATCACAAAAATAGCTCATTTTTGCATTTCTTGTCTTTTAATTTTTGTTTATTGATTTTTCACTTTTAATATAGAAGTAAGAGTTGTTTATAATTTTTATAGTTAGTTAATTAGTTTAATTTTATATGTTAGATAATTTAGATTTTTTTATTATTATTAGATTTTTAATTAAAAAAACTAATAAAAGAAAAGAAAAGAAAAGAAAAGGGATTTAGAATTAAAAGAAATTGGGAAAAAGGGGTTCATTTTCAGATTTGGGCTAGCCCCATGTATCCAATTCAGCCCAAAATCTTCCCCTATAAAAATTAATTGCCCAGCCCAAACAATTTTCTATCACCCCAAGCCCAAAGATATGCGACGACCCGCCAGCCCAAATACCCTTTACTTAACACCCTGTTCCCATAGACCTTGATTTAATATATGTAAAAACTATTTCGTTTTGTTTCTAGAATTTTTTTTAAAAAGCTTCAGGAAAAAACTACTTGAGTAGTAACTTTCCATTGGAAACATACTCACTTGAGATAAAAGGCAGCAATAAGCATGCTTACTAGTACTTTTCTGTTTTATCTATATTCTTGTTGATTAATTTCCTTTCCTCATTTTTATATGTTTTGTTTCTGTATGTAAGGAAGGAATGCACGTATTCTAGTCAAAAAATTTTCTTTAGTTGATATTTCTTGTTGACATTATTGATGTGGTATTTGAATCTCTTGGTAATTTGCTCTTTTAGAGAATCAGTCCATATTCGAGTTTCATTTGTGTAAGTTTATCTCTTGTGTAGTCGATTTTCTTATCGGATATTAAATTTGAATGATCCTTTTTAAAAGATAACGGGGCAGTGGGATGACTCACAACTTTTTCTCCGTAAATTCATGACCCGGCAATAATCTTAAATTAGCTTTAGAAAAAATAATCATGAACATTCGTTGTTTGCTTTAGTTGAGTACAACCTTTTGAAATAATTTGAGGCATGCCGTGCCAAATAAAATATCAAAATGCATGGCCCTCACTTAATTAATTTTAATCCTTAAAATTTGAGGCGTGCCATTTAGCAAATTTCCATGGTCCTCGCAAATTTAAAAAAACGCTTAGTTGCTTTAGGCGCGTTATTTTAATAACATTATCTTCCTAAACTCAGATGTGCATTTCATGTGACCCAAATCCGAATCTTAATAACGTTGAATAAGATGTGTTTCGGATTGCGGGTGCATTTCATGTAGCGCAATCCAAAGACATGTTTTAAACGACGTTAAATCTTCTTTAAAATAAAATAAAGCGGTTAATAATTTTAAAATCATACCATAGGCTAAAACATGTATTAAAATCAGATAATAGACAATTTATGATAGTTTAAGCGACCGTGCTAGAACCACGGAATCCAGGGGTGCCTAATACCTTCCCTCGGGTTAACAGAATTCCTTATTCAGAATTTCTGGTTAGCAGACTTCAAAAGGAAAGTCGAATTTTCCTTGATTTGGGATTAAAAATAAAACCGGTGACTTGGGACATCAACAAAATATTTCAAGTGGCGACTCTGAATGAATAAATAATCCCGTTTCGAATAATGTCACTTTAAGTGAAAAAACTCCCTTATATACTATCTTTCAGGGTGGTTTGTAAAAAAGAAGGTGTGACAGTACTGGCGACTCTGCTCGGGACCAAACCCAGAATTTCGATTCAGGGTTCAAGAATTCAAGCTTAGAATAGCTATTATGATTGGCTTTATCTATGATCTGATTTTTCTACATGTTTGAGCCTAATGTGCTAAATGCTTTTACCGCTTTGATATTGTGTGAACTATATATAAACTGCTACGAAACCCTTCCTCTCTCCGAGTCTTCTAAATCATGGAGAAGGGTGCACTTCGCGTGACTTCTCTTCTGTCTAGAGTCTTATCTCATTTTAGAACGAGGTTCAGACAAGTTGTAAAACCGATGAATCTTCTGTATTCCCAGTACGCTACCCCCCTCGGCTCGAGCTGTCCGCTCGGGTAAGCCAGGTCTAGAATAATAAACCCATATTTTAAACCTAGTATGACATAGCCTCATGCCGTATCTCTAGTAGGAACGCTTGTTTGCATCACGTGCATTTGACTTTGGTGACTCAATACAAGGATTGGGTCCGTCTAGGACAGGTGTACCCAATTTAAAAAGACCATTCTGATGTATCTTACGTGCTACTTGCGCATCTATTTATTTCGGCTTACATGTTGACCGGCTTCTAGAATAGGGAAAGAAAAAAAATCAAAAAAAAGAGATGTAGGTATTTAGAATATTCTGAAACTCTGCCGAAATTCTGAAGAAAAAAAAAGTTATTTCAAAATGAGCCAAAATTTCAAGTGCCATGTTTTCCATTTTCCGTCATATCTGCCCGAACTACGCGGGTTTGATTCTCACCGGATATGAGATACGTAGGCAAACCTCATCGGTTTCGACCCCAATTTTAAAAAATCCAAAAAAAAATATTTTCCTTTAGTTCCTTTTTTAGAAATCTTTCCTTAGAAAATTAAAAAAAAAAAATAAAAAAGTAGTTTTTTTAAAAAAAAAAGGTTTCCTTCTTTCTAATGTCTTTCATGCGAAAAAAGAAAAATCAATAAAAATCAAAATCCAAAATACGGGTTTCCTTCATTTTGAAGTATTTTTTCAAAAAAACAAAAATCCAGAAAAAATCAGAAAACAAAAATCCAAAAATACTTTTTTCTTCTTTAGGAGTCTTTCTTTTGTAAATGTCCATAAAAATTTTAAAAAACTGAAGTCCAAAAATATTTTCACTTTTCTTTAGAAGTGCCTTTTGTAAATAAATAAAAGTTCAGCAATTCAAAATATTTTTCTTTAAAAAAAAAAAGTCCCTCTTTCGAAAATTAAGAGGTTACATCCAAAATTCAAAAATATTTTCTTTCTTCTCTAGAAAAGGAGAAAACAATTTGCTTTTTACTTTTGAAATTTTAAAAGTTCCAATCAAAAGAAAAGGAATTTTTAGAAGTCTTTCTTTCAAAAATAAAAGAAAAATTAAAAAAATATTTTCTTTTTTCTTTTAAAGCATTTCTTTCCAAAAAAAAATATTCCAAATAATAGAGTTAGATTATTTATTCTATTCTCGATCATCCCGAACTATGCAATATGTGATTCATGCGGGGTCATGATACGTAGGCAATCCCCATCGGATTCGATCATAGCTACAAATAAAGTGAGTGAAAAAATAAACTAAAAAACAAACCTTCCTTAAAGAGACTAAGTGTCTCATTTTCTACCAAAACCAATCCAAATCAACTCTAACACACCAAATAGTGATAATGAAACATGAAGAAGCATAAAATGGGGAAAACGGAGCGGTAACTCATGAGACGACGGGTCGGGCGTCACATCCTCCCCAACTTAAACAAATGCTCGTCCTCGAGCTTACCTAGAGTTGACCTAGAAGCCAACCAATAGTTGAATGACCTTACCAAGCATATACCCGGGGGTGATCCCACGTCACCCTATCTCGCATAGGTCCGATAACACAACATAGCTGAAATTTCACAATCCATCTAGTCCATAAACCATAGAACCACATAGAACTTTTCGAAATCATACACAAGATCAGAACCTCACATCTATACTTAGAATAAGCCCGAACCAGCTGTAATAACCCATACCTGCAACCTCAGGTGCAATCATATGATATTCTACATAAGCCAAACACTTGAAATGATAACTTCTATTCACAGCAGTTGCCCACAACGCCCGAATACCGGTAGAGAATCTCTTATCAACTAAGGTCTTATTCCAACACTTTCATATACTGCCAACGATAAATGAAACACGCAATAACCTTAACTATTTCTCAGATCAACTATTCATGAAGCCACTTCCCTTTTGACTAATACATCAACAGATTCCGAGCCGAACCTCAATATTATCCTTCCAACAAGCTGAACCTAACTCCGTTCGTATTCATTAGTGACCCCAACGATCACTTCAAATCCAACACACCACTCTGGTGATATGACACCTCAATACAGGCCTAAGCCACAACTTGCATAATACACGCACCAATAAGAACGGTCTGAACATACTCAAATCATGAAAAATGACTCAGACGAAAGAACTATACCTCAAGCTCATCAGTACCATCACAACACAAGGCTGAGACCCCGTCTCACATAATAGAAATAGAACACCTGAATCTACCCCGAAAGGTCATATCTCCACATGTCCTCGCTACAATGCGCGCTCCTATCCCAAACACTATCACACATGAAACACCTCAAGTCACTATGCTCAAAATCGACAACCACACACAATTCGACGTCTGAAACCAAAGCAATTCATTACACCCACGGTGAAACACATAACATACGACACACAACCCGATAGGTCATAACCAATACTCCATTTTACCGAGCAACACCCAATTACTCTTCCCGCTCGACTTTCACTATGAATCCCCAATAAAACCGCACTACATGTTCCCATAACCAGAGAATCATAAAGTCTCGCAGCACAAAAGCAATTGATAGACCTCCCCAGATCATTAACAAGCTTACTAACGATCGAATCGACCTATCCCTTAACAATAAAATTTTGGGGCCGAAGACTCAAGCTAAACACGTATCCACATCGGCCTACCAACGAACTCATTACCAAGAAGCCTAAAGCTACTTCTTCCACTACTATAACTCTTGTCGGAGTCATATGATACGGTGCCCGGCACCAAATCAATACCGAAATCCACAACCTCACCCAGCGACATGCTCGGCCACAAGAAACGCATCCGAGAAGTCCCTCAACATCGGAACTGAATCAATGGTAGAAACCTTTTTACTGACATCCATCGCGAAGGCCCAATTAAGAAAAGCAATCCTTCCCAGCCTTCCACTAGGTCTTTGAAATATAACCCACTCTGCTAGAACATAATCCGACGCACCTCGCCACTCAATCCGTGGCATTTTCCGGCATAGCCCATAGCGCAATAGTCTAGAATAACCCAACACCAAACAGCTAGTCTACACCCCAACATCATATCTAAAATCTAACATACCAAGCAAAGAAAGATCCATTCGGGCCTCCAAATCCTAGTAGCCACTAAACGTGCTGATACACACGATCCACAACCACAACATAGTCTGTACCTGAGAACTCCCAATGTCCAACTCCATATAGCACACGAATCACCATACCTGATCGCGAATTCCGCCGTATGAATACATATCACACTTCAAGTACCCAATCATTCCACAAAAGATATTCTAAAATTTCCCCTGTGCCATCAAACAAACTCAGATATCAGTAGTCGATCTAAGAAGAAAGCGCTGCAATACTACCGAAGTATCATCAGTTTAATCACATTACCCCTTTTCGAGACAAATACTCTCGTCAAATCACTTCCAATTAGCAGTACCATTTTCCTTGATTATCTGAGGCTACCCGTTGTCTAAGAGTTTTATGAACTTCTTTTCCGAACTGAACTGAAACCTTGCACACGCCAGTCTCGGTCCTCTACAACATACCACATATACCATACCATCCAAGGATAACATGAAAACTTTTATCTCCATTACGCGCCGCAGACATCGACGCACTCAACTAGTCAAGATCTTCCATTGATCCCATCTAGAAGAAAAATCATTACACACTCCATGTCTCTCATATTCGTAGAAAATGCACATCTTCAACCACGGTAGAAATCAACAAGAACTCTCTCATTTCCGTTGGCATAAATTAAACTGCCAGGACGTCATCCTTTTAACTCGACCAAGCTAAGCAAGCCATCAAAACCCAAGAGCGTTGCTGCAAAATACTTGTAAAGGCTCATTACCTCGAACACATTCGAAGAATCAATCATATCCTTGCCACACCGATTCGGTCTACTATCAAGCTATTCCATCTATCTAATTCCCTTCTGATTCATCATCAACCTGATATTCCCCCTTGCTGTAGCACCACAGTTCCTCAACCCAGGCTCACTACACGAGACCCACGCACAAGGCCACACTGTCTAAGACCCATAAGCCGCTGAATTCTCTCTCAAATATTCCCAAAAATACCACACTCCAAAATACTTTACTCTGAAACTTCCTGCGAATCTAAATATGTTACCTTTACTTTCTAGATACTGATACATAGAATCCCATAATAATCATACAAATACCACAAGTCTTTACCTTTCCAATGAAAACACAGTCTCTGACCACATACACAACCTTAAGACACCTGATTGTTACATGTAGAATCTTGAACACATTAAAACCCTTCTCGAGAGTCATTTACTTCTTATTCGAACCGCAATTTACCTGATCAAACGAACTTAACTACCCGTGCCTCATTAGTACTCTGACACCGCAGGATATGACCTTATCTCAATACAAACATACATCTTCCTACGCTATGTACCGAGCATTCTTTACCAACAACAGCTTAAGACATCCTCTGATTCTCACACATCTACGAAGCACCATATACCCTTTGTCAAAATTTTGCTTCACTCGTGCCATCCTCAGCTCAATTTCCACAACCAGAACTGATTCGCCAGCATGCCTCAAATCAGAACCAATATAGCACATGACCGTACAATTAGCTAATCAATAAAAAACTCCCCAACTTGGCTCGAAGCCATAGATCAAAACACTCCCAACAACTCAGAACGCACATACTCCATTGCTGCCTTAATACCATAGTGAGATTAAACTCAACCCTTCATAAGCTTGTGAAAACACAAATCATCTAGAATTTTTAACTCTTCTGCAAATCTCGCATTCACTAACACAGCAGTTAAGCCCACTCTCTAGGCGATCCAATTTAGATGTCAACATATTTTCTTCACTTGTAAATGAGATCTTCTAATAGATAACATAAGGGTCATACAACTTTCGAACACTCCACAGGAGATGACCCGCCTGCTTTTCCTCCAACTACCATTTCGGTATACCTTCCACCGCCACAAACATTACGTAGTCACTTGATCTGCCCGAGGCTGGACTCATACCGCAACATGAAATTTACTCCACTCCCAACTAGGAGACATAAAAAGATTCTTCACGCGCCCATAACTCGGGCTACACATCCAGTCACGATGAAAATCAAACACTTAATAGCTCATATATTATCCAGTAGACTTCTTCGTCACTACCAAGTTACATAGATACATCTTGCAGTGCTAACATACTCACCACATGGCTATCCAACCGGCACTTCCACTAATAGGGACAATACCGAACATATAAGTTTAAAATACTTACTCACACGATCAGCACCTCAGTGCTCAATCCATAGGCAAAGATCCGGCCTAGAGTCCTCAAGACTGGCCCAACATAAACTTACGGAGATTACATCTCGCCTCTTGATCGGAGAATCACAAGCCATCAAGGCACATCTGATACTGAGCACTCATGCGTGCATACAAACGCGTGGAAGGAATTTCAAGAGTTTCTTTTCAAGCTGAATCAAGAACGCACGATAAGAATTAAAGAATGTGAAGTTTTCCTAAAGGTTCTGCAACCTCTCGAGCATAAATACAGACATCTCCGTACCGACCCGCAAGACTATACTAAACCTGCTCATGACTATTGAGACCTAGTAACCTAGGCTCTGATACCAACTTGTCACGACCCAAAACCCTGCACTAGTCGTGATGGCGCCTCTCGAGAAGACAAGGCCAGCCAACTAACCCAACTCATCTCTTTCAAAGTAGTTAAACACAAATGAACAGCAAAAATACGACTTAATGATATTAATTAACGAAATTTAAAACCCAACACAGCCCAAACCGGGGTGTCACAAGTCACGAGCATCTATCAGAGTATAAATAAAACTACAAGACTTAAAATATACGAAGCCGGAATAATGAACCAAAAGAGAGAAAAAAGGTGTTGCGAACGCAGGTAGTCACCTTGCTGCTCCTATAGCTCTGCCTCTGATCAGCCAAAACCCGCTACCGGGTGACAAAATACCTGCATCTGCACGCAAGGTGCAGGGAGTAAAGTTAGTACTCCAACTCAGTGAGTAATAAGAGTAAATAACAACTGAACAGCAAGAAATTACGTAAAGCAAACCATCATGCTATATAGGAGCAATGAAGCGAAAAAAACCCTTTGAGAGAAAGCAGTGAAGCTACAAAACCTTCAGAAACATCTTAGCTCAGTTTAAAACCCCCTTTTTAAAATGACTTTTTCAACAGTTATACAAATGGATGCAGAAACAAATAGTGCAGATAAGCACAGAAGTCCGCCTCTCGGGCACCACACTCGATTATCAAATAATACCAGAACAATAGGTGAATATTTCAAGAAGAAGCACAACAACATATAATAGCAGACAAATGAAATAAGGTAAACACATCAAACAGTACCAGTACCACTGTGGCGTGCAGCCCGATCCATTTAACGTCGACGACGCTCACTAGGGGTGTGTACAGACTCCGGATGGGCTCCTACAGCCCAAGCGCAATATCAAGCCATCTCGTGGCATCAATCAGGCTCTCAGTTTTAATATCAATATAGTACCGTTGCGGCGTGCAGCCCGATCCATAAGTATCCTCACAATATAAGCCCTCGGCCTTACCCAGCCAACAAAATCACGTAAGCCACTCGGGCGACAATAAAGTATGATGCTCGGCCTAAAACATTTTATGGAAATATCATTTCGAGTATTTAAGGCATAATAACTTGGCTGAGTTTTTAAAACAGTGGAAAATACATGACTGAGTTCAAATACATAATTAAATCAGTGAGGAATTATCAACAACAATCCCCGAAGGGTTCAAATAACTGGCACGAAGCCCAAATATAGCAATCAACTCAAATTATGATGATAACAAGTAATTTCAGTCAAATACGCAGTAAATTCATCAATCGGGATGGACCGAGTCACAATCCCCAATGATGCTCTACCCCACGCTCGCTATCCGACGTGCAAGTCACCTCAATATAGCACTATGATGTGCAAGTCCGGGGTTTCAAACCCTCAGTATATCATTTACAATCATTACTCATTTCGAATCGGCAAAATCTCTAGCTCGCTACGCCTTTGCCCCTCAAATCGTTCTCCACACGTGTCGAATCTAACCAAAATCAGAGCGAATACATCACAATATGCCAATGGGACAATACCCAATAAAAAATAATCGAAAAATAGCAAGAATCTCGAAATTTGCAAACCCCGAGCCCCAGGCCCACTTCTCGAAAAATCAAAAAATTAATATCATCGGATTCCTTATATCACCACGAGTCTATATATACCAAAAACTCTCAATTCGGACCACAAATGGCCCCTCAAATTCCAATTTAAAGTCTTAAAATACCAAGCCCTAGTTTATTCCAATTTAGCCAAATTCTCAAGAATTTCAAGGATAATTCCACAATATAATCGTACCAAAATGCTAAAAAATGGTGGAAAATGGGTTTGGATTCGCGGATGAAATGTTATTTTAAACCCTTCTACCCAGGCCTCATTTCCGCTTCTGCGATACATTTACCGCTTCTGCGGTCACCACTTTTGCGGTCACCACTTCTGCGGTTCTTTTCCCGTTTCTGCGAAATTACACAGCTGCCTCCAGGCCCACTTCTGCGGTTCATAACCGCTTCTGCGGACGCCGTATATGCGGACAACCATCCGCTTGCGGAAGTCCTCCCATGATCAAAATTTCGTACTTGCGATGCCCTCACCACATCTGCAAAGCCGCCTCTGCAGCCCTTTTTCCGCAGATGCGGAAATACCAGATATCAGCCCATCAACAATTCAAAATTCCAAAATCCATCCCGATGACCATCCGAAATCACCCCGAAACCCCCGGGACCTCAACCAAAAGTGCCAACCCATCCTAAAACATCATTCAAACTTGCTCCAATCATCAAAACACCAAAATTATCAAATTACATCGAATTCATGCCTATGTTCTTCAAAAACTTCCGAAACACGCATTCGATCAAAAACCCAACCAACACACCTCCGAATGACCTGAAATTTTGCACACATATCCCAAATCACCGAACGAAGCTACAACAACTCTCGAAATTCTATTTCGACCCTCGAATCAAAATCTCACCTATCAACCGGAAATCGCCAAAATACTAACTTCGCCAATTCAAGCCTAATTCTACACCAGACCTCCAAAATCACATCCGATCGCACTCCTAAGTCACGAATCATCCCCCGAAGCTAACCGAATCGCCGAAAATCACAACCGAGTCTTATGACTCGTGAGTCAATATCCGGTTGACTTTTCCTATCCAAACCTTCCTTAAAGAGACTAATCGTCTCATTTTCTACCAAAACCAATCCAAATCAACTCTAACACACCAAATACTGATAATGAAATATGAAGACGCATAAAAATGGGGAAAAAGGGGCAGTAACTCATGAGACGACGGGTCGGGTCGTCATATTTCTCTAGAGACAGAAATGCAAACGGTGTTCAGGAAGTAACCAGTTGCAGTTGAAAGAGCCGAAATCAAGTGACCAAAACAATCAAGGCCATAAAACCAACCACCATTTCAAACTAACAATTGTTATTTGTTTGAAAATTTGAAACAGATGCAACCCAAAGAAACCGTGCAAGAAGCAGGTAACCAAAAAGGAAAAAAGAAATGCACAAGTGCTAGAAACAGCTTTGCAGCAAGGAATCAACCCTAAAGGGAAGTTTCCTCCAAATTCTTTCCTGCATTTTACTAAAAAAAAGAATGAATGAAAAAAAAATCAAAATCATGGTAGCATAGGGCCCCATTCCCAAGATATTCCCGGCATAACCCGTGGACCTCCCTGGCATAACCTAAAGACTTTTTTCTTTTCTCCCGGCATGGCCCGTGGATCTCTCTAGCATAACCCAAGGACTTTTTTCTTTTCTCCCGGCATAACCCGTGGATATCCCTGGCATAACCCAAGGACCTTTTTCCTTTTGTCCCGGCATAACCTATGGACCTCCTTGACATAATCCAAGGACCTTTTTTCTTTTATCCCAGCATAACCCGTGGACCTCCCTAGCATAACCCAAAGACCTTTTTTCTTTCATCCCGGCATAATCCGTGGACCTCTCTAGCATAACCCAAGGACCTTTTTTCTTTTGTCCCGGCATAACCCGTGGACCTCCCTGGCATAACCCAAGGACCTTTTTTCTTTCATCCCGGCATAATCCGTGGACCTCTCTAGCATAACCCAAGGACCTTTTTTCTTTTGTCCCGGCATAACCCGTGGACCTCCCTGGCATAACCCAAGGACCTTTTTTCTTTCATCCCGGCATAATCCGTGGACCTCCCTGGCATAACCCAATGACTTTTTTTCTTTTATCCCGGCATAACCCGTGGACCTCCCTGGCATAACCCAAGGACCTTTTTTCTTTCATCCTGGCATAACCCGTGGACCTCTCTGGCATAACCCAATGATTTTTTTTCTTTTATCCCGGCACAACTCGTGGACCTCCTCGGCATAACCCGAGGACCTTTTCCTTCCGCTCCCTGGCATAACCCAAGGACCTTTATTTTTTTTTATCCCGGAATAACCCGTGGACCTCCCTAGAATAACCCAAGGACCTTTTTTCTATCCCAGCATAACCCGTGGACCTCCCTAGCATAACCCAAGGAACTTTTTTCTTTCATCCCGTCATAACCCGTGGACTTCTCTGGCATAACCCAAGGACCTTTTTTATTTTATCCCGACATAACCCGTGGACCTCCCTGGCATAACCCAAGGACCTTTTTTTTCTTTTATCCCGGCATAACCCGTGGATCTCCCTGGCATACACGAGGACCCTTTTCTTTTCCGGCATAACCCGGTTAATTTTTCAGCATAACTCGGTAATCCTTCCAATTTAAGGCTTCATTCCCTAGGATGCACAATCATGATTTTTATTGCTTTCAATGAAGAAGTAGCTTATATTTGTGTTGCAAATAACTGTCAAAATTTCCCTAGTGAAAACTGGGGCAAAAATTTCGTTTGTTTGTTTGTTTTGGTGTCTGAGAAGGTTTTACCTCGAGGTACATGATTCAAGATGACCAAAAGAATGAGTCTCAATCCAGAATAAAGAAAAGAAGAAAAGAACAAAAAAGAAGTAAATTCAAAGTGCTGAAGCGGACAGAGATGCAGACTACTCATGATATGATCGAAGTCATAAGCTTCGCATGTCCCGCCTTGATCCAAGAGCTGAAGAAAGAACAAGCACATGCAGTTGACGAGCATCAAGGTTCAGATCGGAGTCAACAGCGAAAACCAGCTAAGACTCAAGATCAAGTTTCAAGAGATTTATAGATAAGAATCTTGTAACTCGTAGTTGATAGGCCTAGCTAGCTTAGATTTTGATTTTCCTTTTGGTGTAATAAGGAGCTCAGCAAGCAGAAACAACAACAACAACAGTGAAATTACAGTCTCCCGGTAGTCCAGCTACCAAAACTTCCAGAACTACAGTGACCCTATTCCTTTATAGCCAAGGATATGTAGGCAACTTCCGAACCAAGGTTCGGTCAGACGTTTTTCAAAAATGCTTCTCATGGAGTTTCAAATGGGCAAAAATCCCTCATGTTGCTCACTTTATCTTCGCCCGAAAACTCTTCATGTCTTCGAGCAAAGAGGGGCAGCTGTAAGCACGTAATTTTTGCCCTACACGAAATACTCTTATAAAATCTCAAAAAAATAGATTTTTTGTTAATTATTCATCATTTCATGAATTTTTGTAGAATTTTTAGTTGTTTGCATTTTTGCGCTTGTTTAAGTTTTATTGAAATGATGAAAAATACAAAAAAAAAACCACGCATGACATTTAGGATTTATCTTTACATTTTTAGGATTAATCATAATTATTTTCTTTATAAAAACGTGTAAATCACAAAAATAGCTCATTTTTGCATTTCTTGTCTTTTAATTTTTGTTTATTGATTTTTCACTTTTAATATAGAATTAAGTATTTTTTATAATTTTTATAGTTAGTTAATTAGTTTAATTTCACATTTTAGACAATTTAGGATTTTTTTGAATTATTAGGTTTTTAATTAAAAAATAATAAAAGAAAGGAAAAGGGATTTAGAGTTAAAAGAAATTGGGAAAAAGGTGTTCATTTTCGGATCTGGGCTAGCCCCATGTATCCAATTCAGCCCAAAATCTTCCCCTATACAAATTAATTCCCCAGCCCAAACAATTTTCTATCACCCCAAGCCCAAAGATATGCCCCGGCCCGCCAGCCCAAATACCCTTTACTTAATACCCTGTTCCCATAGACCTTTAAAAAAAAAAAGAAATCGGATCCCTTACCTCTCTTCAGATACAACAACGGCGCAGCACCTCTCTGGAACAAAAAAAAATCAGCGCCCCCTTCCTCATGTTCTATCATTTTCCTATCTAATACAAAGTTTAGATCTAAAATTCAAAAATTGCAAAGCTGATTTTTAGTTTCAATTCCTTGTCTTCTCTCGCATTTTCTGGGAATTTTGGAGCTTGGTGGAGCTGTAGAACTTGTTTCGAAGCAGAGAGTTTGATTCGAACTCAAATCTCTGTTCGATTCCGCTGATTTTGCCATTTTGGGAACTGCTGAGCTTCGGTTGAGTTCGCCTCTGTATTTAGTCTATTTACTCGAGTTCTTTGTTCAACCAGGTATTTTGCCTAATTCTTGTGAACTTATAAAAGTAATGAAGTTTTCATGGTGGTACGATTGTTGTAATGAAGTTGAGTTGTGGTTTATGGGTTTCTCTGTTAATGGACTTATAATGCTTTAAAGTTTGAGGTTCTGTGAGTTTTGTCGTAATCCATGAGCATCCATGATTCACTGTTCCCTTTTGTGTAATTTATTTTAGATTAAAAATGATCCTTGTCTAACCCCACCTGTGGTGATTTCGATGTGCTCAAGTCAGCAGTGGGAATTTATTTGTTAGCTATGGCTAAGTCAATATGTGCTTGATTTAATATATGTTAGCCATTTATCTTCATTTTATTGCTTTTCCATTGGAGAGTGTAAGATTTTAGACTACTTATGAAGGAATAGATTCGAGGTTGCCTGCTATGGATTTCTTTAGTTTAAAGGTTCAGCTAAAGGCGTGAGGTTTCTAAATGTAAAAACTATTTCGTTTTGTTTCTAGAATTTTTTTAAAAAGCTTCAGGAAAAAACTACTTGAGTAGTAACTTTCCATTGGAAACATACTCACTTGAGATAAAAGGCAGCAATAAGCATGCTTACTCGTACTTTTCTGTTTTATCTATATTCTTGTTGATTAATTTCCTTTCCTCATTTTTATATGTTTTGTTTCTGTATGTAAGGAAGGAATGCACGTATTCTAGTCAAAAAATTCTTTAGTTGATATTTCTTGTTGACATTATTGATGTGGTATTTGAAACTCTTGGTAATTTGCTCTTTTAGAGAATCAGTCCATATTCGAGTTTCATTTGTGTAAGTTTATCTCTTGTGTAGTCGATTTTCTTATCGGACATTAAATTTGAATGATCCTTTTTAAAAGATAACGGGGCAGTGGGATGACTCACAACTTTTTCTCCGTAAATTCATGACCCGGCAATAATCTCAAATTAGCTTTAGAAAAAATAATCATGAACATTCGTTGTTTGCTTTAGTTGAGTACAACCTTTAGAAATAATTTGAGGCCATGCCAAACAAAATCTAAAAATGCATTGCCCTACTTAATTAATTTTAATCTTTAGAATTCGAGACGTGCCATTTAGCAAATTTTCATGGCCCTCGCAAATTTTGAAAAAACGCTTAGTTGCTTTAGGCGCGTTATTTTAATAACATTATCTTCCTAAACTCAGATGTGCATTTCATGTGACCCAAATCCGAATCTTAATAACGTTGAATAAGATGTGTTTCGGATTGCGGGTGCATTTCATGTGGCGCAATCCAAAGACATGTTTTAAACGACGTTAAATCTTCTTTAAAATAAAATAAAGCGGTTAATAATTTTAAAATCATACCATATGCTAAAACATGTATTAAAATCAGATAATAGACAATTTATGATAGTTTAAGCGACCGTGCTAGACCCACGGAATCCAGAGATGCCTAACATCTTCCCTCGGGTTAATAGAATTCTATATTCAAAATTTCTGGTTCGCAGACTTCAAAAGAAAAGTCGAATTTTCCTCGATTTGGGATTAAAAATAAAATCGGTGACTTGGGACACCAACAAATTATTCCAAGTGGCAACTTTGAATGAATGAATGAATAATCCATTTCGAATAATGTCATTTAAAGTGAAAAAACTCCCTTATATGCTATCCTTCAGGGTGGTGTGTAAAAAAGGAGGTATGACAGGTTCTATGATGATATGCGAGGACTAAGTGTTGATTTAGTGGTGCACAAACTGCCAAATTAACCCGGTTATCCTCATTTCCAACAAAAACAGAGAAAGTTTAATACATACATCAGTGATACGATCAAAAAAGAAGTCACCAAACAGTTGAAAATGGGTGTGATCCGAGTTGTCGGATATACCACATGGTTAGCTAATGTGGTCCCAGTGCCAAAGAAAGATGGAAAAACCCGAGTGTGTGTTAATTATCGGGATTTGAACAAATCAAGCACCAAGGACAACATTCCATTACCAAACATCCACATTCTTGCTGATAATTGTGCCAAACATGAGATACAGTCTTTCATGGATTGTTATGCTGGGTATCACCAGGTCCTGATGGATGAAGAAGACGCAAAAGAGATGTCTTTCACCACAACATGGGGCACTTACTGTTATAGGGTTATGCCGTTCGGTTTAAAGAAAGCTGGGGCAACTTAAATAAGAGTTATGACTGCCATCTTTCATGACATGATGCACCAGGAGATTGAGGTTTATGTGGATGATGTGATTATTAAATCCAGAACGCAGGATGACCATGTGCGATATTTGAGAAAGTTCTTTGAGCGCCTGCGTAAGTATGACTTGAAGTTGAATCCAACTAAGTGTGCATTTGGAGTACCATCTGGGAAACTTTTGGGGTTTATAGTCAGTTGGAGAGGCATCGATTTAGATCCAACAAAGATAAAGTCTATTCGGTATTTGCCACCTGCGAGAACCAAGAAAGAGGTTATGAGTGTATTGGGAAAGTTGAATTACATCAGCAGGTTCATTGCACAACTGACTACCACATGGGAGCCCATATTTAAGCTATTGAAGAAAGATGCGGAGATTAGATGGACAGGTGAGTGTCAAGAAGGTTTCGACAAAATCAAAGAATATCTGTTAAATTCGCCAGTGTTGGTCTATCCCGAGCCTGTAAGGCCTTTGTTCTTGTACTTGACAGTGTTGAAGAATTCTCTTGGATGTGTTCTCGGGCAACATGATGCGACCGGGAAGAAAGAACAAGCCATATACTATTTGAGCAAGAAGTTTATTAGTTATGAAGCCAAGTACACTTTGTTGGAAAGAACTTGCTGCACCCTAACTTGGGTCGCTCAGAAGCTTAGGCATTACTTGTTGGCTTATATCAACTATCTCATAACCATATTGGATCCTTTATAGTAC
Source organism: Nicotiana glauca (assembly GCA_026770625.1). NCBI lineage: Eukaryota > Viridiplantae > Streptophyta > Magnoliopsida > Solanales > Solanaceae > Nicotiana > Nicotiana glauca. The sequence goes on along the minus strand of MU750641.1, from coordinate 87,242 downwards.
ATATTCCAAAAGCCGATGCCCACAGGAAGGTTAGCAAAATGGCAAATCCTGCTCACCGAGTTTGACATAGTCTATGTCACCCGCACGACGATAAAAGCTCAAGCCTTGGAGGATCACCTAACTGAGAATCCTGTTGATGATAAATATCGACCCTTGAGTACTTACTTTCCAGATGAGGAAGTAAATTTAGTTGTGGAAATTCCAGAAGACACCAATGCTTGGAAAATGATCTTTGTCGTAGTTGTAAATGCAAAAGGTGTTGGGATAGGGGAAATTTTGATTTCGCCCACTGGGCAACACTATCCGGCCACAGCCCGACTTCGGTTCTTTTGTACGCACAACACTGCCGAGTATTAAGCTCGCATTATGGGCAAGAACATGGCAGTTGACCTAGATATGGAAGAATTGTTAATCATGGTAGATTCAGACTTGATTATTCGACAAGCTCAAGGAGAATGGGAAACTCATGATATCAAACTTATCCCATACAGGCAACATGTAGATGATCTTAGCAAACGATTTAAATCCGTCGAGTTCAGGTATATCCCTCGGTTCCACAATGAGATAGCTGATGCACTAGCTACTTTGGCCTCAATGCTGCCGTATCCAGGAAATGTCTGCATTGACCCACTGGAAATCCAAATCCGAGAAAGACATGGTTATTGCAATACAGTTAAAATGGAACCAGATATTCAACCATGGTATCATGATATCAAAAGATTCTTGAAAACAAAAGAATATTCTGAGCAAGCTAGTGGAGACCAAAAGAGAACCGTTAAAAGGCTCGCTAGTATCTTTTTCTTGAGCGGAGAAGTCTTGTATAAAAGAACTATAGACCTGAACCTTTTAAGATGCGTGGATGCTGAAGAGGGTGGAAAAATCATGAGTGAAGTGCATGCGAGAGTAGGTGGACCCTATATGAACGGATACGTCCTTGCAATGAAAATCCTTTGGGCAGGTTATTACTGGATGACCATAGAAAAGGATGGCTTCATTTTTGTCTGAAAGTGTTATCAGTGTTAGGTACACGGTGACCTGATTCATGCACCGCCTTTAGAATTTCATCCTATGTCAGCACCGTGGCCGTTCGCTGCGTGGGGTGTGGATTTCATTGGGCGAATCAAGCCGAAAGCATCAAATGGGCACAGATTTATCTTAGTTGCCATTGACTATTTCACAAAGTGGGTTGAAGCAGTCACTCTCAAAGCTGTCACCAAGAAAGTGGTGGTGGATTTTATGCATTCCAACATTATGTGTCATTTTGGTTTTCCTAAGACTATCATTACGGAAAATGCTGCAAATTTGAACAGCCATTTGATGAAGGAGGTATGCGAAAAATTTAAGATCACGCATCGGAATTCTACCTCATATCAGCCCAAAGCTAATGGTACCATTGAAACAACGAACAAAAATATCAAGAAGATCCTCAAGAAAAAGATTCAAATTTCTAGACAATGGCATGAAAAGTTGCCTCTTTGCATTGTTGGGATATCGCACAACCGTGCACACATCAGTTGGAGCAACAACCTATCTATTGGTTTATGGCACTGAAGTCGTAATTCCCGTAGAAGTTGAAATTTCATCTGTTTGAATCATCGTTCAATATAATATTCAGGACAATGAATTGGTCAAGACCCGTATAGAACAGTTAACCATGATTGATGAAAAGCAGATGGCCACAGTTTGCCACGGGCAATTGTATCAACAAAGAATAGCCCGTGCGTACAACAAGAAAGTGCGGCCTAGAAACTTTGAACTGGGGAAACTCGTCCTGAGACATATTCTCCCGCATCATAAGGAAGAAAAAGGAAAGTTCGCTCCAAAGTGGAAGGGTCCGTATATTATAAGGAAATTGTTGCCAAAATGGGCATTGTAATTGGGAGAAATTGAAGGAAATGATCCTGAAACAGCTGTCAATGTGGATGCGGTCAAAAGGTATTACATTTAACCCTTCAGCGATGCTAATATTCTCGGATTGGGATGTTGAAGGATTTCAGTCTCGCTACCCAAACACTGTCAACCCTTTGCAAACCCTTTGAGATAGTTACCTTCTTTGATTACCCTATTTGTAACCTAAAAATGTTGGAAAAAAAGAGAAGAAAAATAAAAAACAAAGTTCCTTGAACTACGTTTGACTTGATTACGAAAGGATATGTAGGCAGCCTCTCTCTGGGGTTCAGTCACACCAAAACAAAGTTCCACATTTCCCCAAAGTTAAAACCGGGGCAGAAGTTATATTGGTTAGGCAATAGTTTTTGCCTGAAAAGTTGCAAAGTTGTAATTCAATCCAAATTCTTTTCACCCCAAGTCCTATTTGAGTCCCTCTGATCAATCAGTAAAGATGTCCAAAATTGGAGGATAATGATGCTTGGATCTGATACAATCAAATGAGAGAAGTAAAATGAGAGTCTTATTGGTAAAATCCCACACGGGCACCAAAGGGCGATGGTAAGTAGAGAAATTGAAAATGAGAGTCTTGTTAGCGGAAACTCGCAAAGAGCACTATAAGACGATGGTGAGAAGAGAAAGAGATGTCAATTGGTGAAACCTGCAAAGGGCACCACTGATCGAAAAAGGGATCCTTTATAACATCGGTATTGATGGTCCTGGCATGGTTTCTCGGTTTTGAGGTATGGGTTATGATGGGTTTATGAGAGTTGGATGGTTTGCAAAGATCGGTTATCCAGTCCAAGAAGCTGTCATGTCTATTGAAGTCTGTATTCTTTCCAGATAAGTCCTTCTTTCCTTTCCCCAAAAGGGACACTTCTCGTTTAAATTCACTATCCTTTCCATTGTTTACTTTTCTTTGGATACCTTTCGGTCTAATTCTCCTCCGAAACTTCTACAAAGAAAAGATGGAAAGATTGGTTTCAAGAAAGCACCCAGCCTCGACAGGTGCATCAAGTCGACCTTGACCGACCATGATGGTCGATGCTCCAGAGTCAAAAACTCTTGAATAGAAAGGAAATCAAAGTCCAGTGCTCATAAAGGGAAATAAGATGATAAAAGGCCAAGCCCCACACGGGTTAATCATCATGAGGAATTTGGGAAAAGTCAAGATCCCAAGGTTTAGAAATGAAACAAATTCCCGGATAGTCATCGAGTAATGGAGATTTTTAGTGAAAAAGCTGGGGCCAAGATCAAGTGATTTAAACAGTCAAGGCCACAAATCAACCACCGTTTCAAACTGACAAATTGTTCTTTGTTTGAAAACAGGGGAAAACAGGTGCAATCCAAAACAACCTTGCAAGAAACAGGTGCGATAAAAGCAAAGTACGCAGAGACCAAAACGGTTTCGTAGCAAAAGTTAACCCGAAAAGGGAAGTCCTCTAAAAAATCTTTATTCATTCTCCTAAATAAAATGAAAAGTTAAATAAAGAATAAAGGGAAATAAGAAAATTCAAAATCGTGGTAGTATAGGGTCTCCAATCCCTAGATGCAAGTTTTTCAACATAGGGCCCACTCCCTAGTTGATGCCACCATAACCCGGTGAATTTTCCAACATAGGGTCTCACTCCCTAGTTGATCCCGGCATAACCCGATGACTATTCCAACATAGGTTCCCACTCCCTAGTTGAAACCGATAACCCGAACACTTTTCCAACATATGGTTCCACTCCCTAGTTGATGCTGGCATAACCCAATGACTTTTCCAACATAGGGTTCCACTCCCTAGTTGATACTGGCATAACCCGATGACTTTTCCAATATAGGTTCCCACTTCCTAGTTGATACCAGCATAACCCGATGACTGTTCCAATATAGGGTCCCACTCCTTAGTTAATGCCGGCATAACTCGATGACTTTTCCAACATAGAGTCCCACTCCCTAGTTGATGCCGGCATAATCCGATGACATTTCCAACATACGGTCCCACTCCTTAGTTGATGTCGGCATAACCCGATGACTTTTCCACATAGGGTCCCACTCCCTAGTTGATGCCGCATAACCTGATGACTTTTCCAACATAGGGTCCCACTCTCTAGTTGATGTCGGCATAACCTGATGACTTTTCCAACATAGGGTCCCACTCCGTACTTGATGCCGGTGTAACCCGATGACTTTGTAACATAGGGTCCCACTCCCTAGTTGATGCCGGCATAACCCAAGATTTTCTGACGTAGGGTCCCACTCCCTAGTTGATGCCGGCATAACTTGATGATTTCCAAACATAGGGTCTCATTCCCTAGTTGATTCTAGCATAACCTGGTAATTTTTCCAGCCTAGGTCCCCAATCCCTAGTTGATTGCATTTTAGATATAAAGGTCTCCATCCCCTAATCTCTTTTTTAAGGATACACAATCCTAGTTTTTATTTCTTTCAATAAAGAAGTACTTTAGATTTTTGTTATAATAACACACAAAATTTTCCTAGTGAAAAATGGGGCAGAAAAATTTCTTTCGTGCGTTGTTTTGGTGCTTGAGCAGGTTTTTACCTTAAGGCACAAGTTTTGAGAAAGAAGAAGTCTCAATCCATAATAAAAGAACAAAAGAAAAGGATTGAACCTAAAGTGTAGAGGCGGAGGAAAGATGCGAACTGCTCAAGACCTGGTCTAAGCCACAAGCCTTGCAAGTCGCATTTTGATTCGAAAGATGAAGAAGAATCAACTAGCACTTGCAGCTAACCAACGTCAAGGTTCAGATCATAGTCTACATGAAGAACCAGTCAAGACTCAAAATCAAGCTCTAGAAGGTTTATAGATATGAATCTTGTAATTCGTAGTTGATAGGCTTGGTTATTTTAGTTTTTGGTTTTTAATTTGGTGTAATAAGGAGCTCAACAAGCAGAAATAACAACAACATCAGTGAAATCGCAGCTTCTCGGTAGTCCCAGCTATCAAAACTTCCAGAACTACACTGATCTGATTCCTTTATAGCCAAGGATATGTAGGCAACCTCCGAAGCAAGGTTCGGTCAGACCTTTTTCCATAAAATACTTCCCAAGGAGTATCCAGGCGGGCAAAAATCGCTCGTGATTGCTCATTTCATCTTTGTCCGAAAACTCTTCGTGTTTCCGAGCAAAGAGGGGTCGCTGTGAGCATGTAATTTTTGCCATATTAGAAATACTCCTACAAAATTAAAGAAATAGATTTTTCCAAATTTGTTTTCAATTTTATAGGATTTTTGTAGGTTAAATTATTTGCATCTTTTGCGCACGTTTTATTATGTTAAAATCATGAAAAATGCCCAAAAATATCAAAAATATCATGCATTGGATATTAGATTTTGTTCTCATATTCTATGATAAATTGGTTAATTAATTGTTTTATTAAAATAAAAATCACAAAAATATTGTTCTTTTTTTTTACATTTTTTTTAGTAATTCCCTCTTTATTTAATTTAGGATTTTAATTAATTGGTAAATAGTACAAATAGATGATTTGTTTAATTTTATAATTTAGACTAATTGAGGTTTAAATTTAGGATTTACTTAATTTAGTGAGGTTTTGAATTAAAGAAAAGAAAAAGAAAAGAAAGAGAGCAAAAAAAGAAAGGGTTGGAAATTAGTTGGGTCACCGAAAATTAAATTTAGTGGCCCAGTTAAGAATCCGTTAAGAACCTCAAGCCCACTTTGAATCCACTCGGTCCAAACCCCACTTACCCAAAATGGCAACGTTTAACCTACATCTAATCCTAGCCATTGGCTCCGTTTGATCTACGGCTCGCAAGTGACCACTCCTTAAATATAAATATGTCCGAACCCACCCCCGCAAACCCTAAAGACCCACTTCATTTCCGTCTCTCAACCCCTCAAACAAAAAACACTAGCCTCCCTTATAACCCCCACGACGGTAGACCACTTCCAAACCGCCTCAAATTTACACCATATAATCCTGACCCTCTCCGAAATACTAATCCATTACTAGTTTCCCCCAAATCATCACCCAAATCCAACAATTTCAAATCTGAAAATCATACCCCAAAATCCTAGGTCGCCCAAACAACCCCAAATTCACACTAGATGACCGTCAACCTTCCCTCACTACCATCCTACCACCAATTCCCCAAAAATCCCCTTTAATTTCCTCAAATCTTAGATCTTAGAAAAACCAAAAACCCTAGCTTCTCTTTCTTTATTTTGTCAGTTTTTCGGGCTCAATTTAGTCCGAAATCTATGTTAGTCAATCATTCTTAGCAAGAACGATTGATTAACATATGTTGGAGCTATTTCAAAAGAATTCTGGCTTGCCAGAAAACCCCTCTTTGGTATATTTTTCTTTGACCTATTCTCATTTTTCTTGGTGGTTTGTTCTTATTTTCTAATGATTTACGTGTGTATAATCATGTGTTAGTTAAGACATATATGTTTTAGGTTAATTAACTGCTAATTTAGTTTTAAAATCATTCAAAGCATGTTAGTTGTTAAATAAATCAGTTTAGGTGTTATCTTATTATATTAATCGTTTGTAGATTAATTAGATTAATTTTTAGTGTTTCGTTGCATATTCACTTTAACTCATTAATTACCCACTGTTTTGATATACTATATGTTTAAATTGAGTTCAATTAGATGAACATTTCATTCACTAATTAGTTAGTTTGTTTGGATTAAACCCTAGATGCCCTTAAGCTTAAAACTAACTTCAGAAATGAAAGATAGTACCCCAAGCTTTCAGGTGGTACAATTGAAACAACGTTAGGAACTTCAATGCTAGAATCGCCTAGCTAGTTCTAGAAGGTCCCAAGGGGATTTTTGAAATCAAATTAGGATCAGAATTTAGGGTATAATTGAAATAATCAGTACTTGAAGGGGTAAAATTGAATTTATAATGAGTAAAAATCAGGAGGTTCTAGTATAGTAGAGTTGTCCCCATTTTCAGCATGAAAATGCTAGAATTGGGCTGAAAAAGGGCAGAAAACTATCTAAATATGATGTACTATCTAACATTTAGGGAATTTAGGGTAGATTATACTTATTGATGATGTTTTGGTATACCCTATAAAAGAAATAGTTACTCCCTCATTCTAAAAAGAAGGAGTAGCATATAGTCACCTAAAAGTTCTGAATACAAAAAGAGAAAAAAAATTCATGCAACTTTTCTTGCTAAAAACATTAGTTTTCTAGTTAGAATTCTTGGTTGTTTTTCTCTGGTATTCTGATTTTTGAGTGTCTAAGTGCTTGTCCTTGGGATTTCTGGGCTGATTTCTTACTGGATGTTATTTGGCTTCTAGCTGTTGTTCCCTCCTTAAGTTTCAACCAGCATTTTACTTTGTTTTTCGATTGGTTTTTTGTTGTTTCAAGGTACTAATTTCATCTTTCTTCATGCACTGTTTGTTTGAATGTTATAGTACCAAAATCTGCAATTATGTGTGATTAATGAGTGTCATTTCATGTAGTATTGATTATATTACGATAGATCTAATTAATCTTTTGCTATATGAGTTTAAGGGGTGAAATAATCTAGTATGAGTAACTTGGTTAGTACATTGATACGTGTAGCCTTCTTTTAAAACAAGTGAAATACTGATTTCAAGTGTTATTTTTTGAAGTATTTTCTTTAGTTAATTATTACAGTATTAAACACTCATTCTGAACATTAGCTACTGAGTTTTTACTTCTTCTACTTATATGATTAATAACATAGTGTTTATTTGAGGTCATGTTGTTTCATGGGCTATAGTTTGTGGATTTGGTCACTAATTGGCCAAATCATCAAGTTTGAAAGCCAAGATCTGGAATTTTGCTATTGATATCATGCTGAAATTGATGGCTCCATGTTGTGGACTAAGCTTGATGGATTGATTATCCAAAAGGCGCAAGTGTGCACTAGGCTATTAATTTCATATAAATTGTAATAGAATTAGTTGATATCTTCCTTTCAAAGATAGAATTCTGGTGTAATAGATTAGCTATTAATGTAGTAATTTATGTATTAAAGGACTATAATGTAGTTTTCTGATTTTCAAACGCCTTTTACCTTATTTATTGCAGTTAAATAGGGTTTTTAATTCATGTGTTGTGATCAATATACTTACTGTTAGGAAAATTAGTAGTATTTCTCTTTATTATTGTAATTTGTAATGTTGAAGCAGTTCAGGCTATGGGCTGAATGTTAAAGCAAGACTTTTGCCTTTGTGATTCAATTTGGGCCAGACTCGTGGATCAGCCTATTTGGGGAGATGACGTAAAATGAGTCTGGGCCTAGGCCACTAGACCTGGGCATTAAGTCCAATAGCTTGTTCCCAGCTATGGGCTTACATCTTTAGACTGTAATATAAGCTCATTTTTTAATTTATTGGAACCAGTAAACATGCAGCACAAGCTAGCGCTAGAAAGACCCGATGAAAGCAGCTCCGAGACTGACCCTACTATCATAAAAATGCTCGAGGAACTGATCAAAAGGATTGAGTTAGGAGAAAAGAAGATAGAAAACAACTATAAAAAGGTAAAAACTTATAACTCCCGGGTAGACCCCATACCCGGAGCACCTCCAGTTCTGAAGGTACTTGATGCTAAAAAATTCATACAAAAACCTTTCCCCTCGAGTGCGGCTCCGATGCCCATTCCCAAGATGTTTTGCACGCCCGATATACAGAAGTACAGTGGAACAACTGAACCTAATAAACACATTACTTCCTACACTTACGGAATTAAAGGAAATGACTTGAATGATGACAAAATCGAGTTTGTATTGTTAAAAAAGTCTGGAGATGTCAAAAGGAGCTATGATCTGGTATCATAGCTTAGTTCCTAACTCTATTGATTCATTTGCTATGTTGGCGGATGCCTTCGCGAAGGCGCATGCCAGGTCCATAAAAGTGGCCAAGAGAAAATCGAACGTCTTTAAAATAAAATAAAGAGAGGACGATATGCTGAGGGAGTTCGTCTCCCAGTTTCAGATGGAAAGGATGGAATTAGCCCCAGTTTTTGATGACTAGGCAGTTCAGGCCTTCATGTAAGGTTTGAACAAGAGAAGTTTGATACCATCTTGACAGTTGAAGCAGAACTTGATCGAATATCCAGGTGTGACATGGTAGCACGTGCACAATCGGTACCATCCAAAAATTAGGGTCGAGGATGACCAGCTGGGAGCCCCTTCGGGCTCAGTTCACCCAAACAGGTTCGTTTCCAAGTCTCCGAGGGATGTAGACCGGGCATAAAGATTCAATAACGAAAGATATCAACCGTATGTCGAAGATAGAAGGAACTTTTCAAGAAGGAATACACCTTAGAATGATCGATGGATGGATCGAGGCCAAAAATTTTGGGGATTCATGAAAAAATTGGGTCTGACACGCGCTAGGGATCAGTGGAGGCTCCTAAGTTACATACAAATTCAGCATCGACGCCTCAAGTATCGTCCAACCATTGGCAACATTAGAGATATTAGATAGCCCAAGCCCATACAGACGGATCCTTCGCAGAGAAACCCCAACGTAAGGTGTAAGTACCATGGTACTCACAAGCATATGACTGAGGATTGCAGACAGCTCAGGGAGGAGGTAGCTCGGCTATTAAACGAGGGGCACCTTCATGAATTTCCCTACGACCGGGACAAAAACCATTTTCGACAAAGAGATGCAAATAGGAAGAATGAACCCAAAGAACCTCAATACGTCATTCACATGATCATCAGTGGAGCCGATATCCCGCACGGTCCTACATTCAAATGTATTAAAATATCTATCACAAAGGAACAACGGACTCGGAGCTACGTGCCCGAGGACGCCTTATCAGTCCGCGACAAGGAAGCAGAATACGTTTCACAAACTAACAACGATGCCCTGTTAATCTCTATAAATTTGAATAAAATTCAGGTTAAATGTGTTTTAGTTGATCCAGGTAGCTCGGCAAATTTAATCAGATCGAGGGTTGTGAAACCACTCGGCCTACAAGATCAAATTGTACCTGCGTCCCGGGTCCTGAATGGCTTCAACATGGCAAGTGAAACCACGAGGGGAGAAATTATCTTGGCTGTAAGCGTAGTCAGGACCATACAAAACACCAGGTTCCATGTCATCGAAGGTGACATGAGGTATAGTTTAGTCCTCGGGAGGCCATGGATACACAATATGAGGGCAATACCTTCAACACTACATCAGATGATAAAGTTCCCAATAGAGGAAGGAGTGAAAACAGTCCACGGAGAACAACATGCTACAAAAGAGATGTTTGCCATCGAGGAAGTGGTGCCGATACCAGAACCCTTGACCTCAGAAACATCAATCTCCAAAGGCAAGCAGGTGGCTAAGTAGTAGTAACAACCCGGAGCATCAACGGAAGCAGAGCAACAGGTAACCAAAGGTGAAAAAAGGAGTTCCCATTATCCTCAAACCCTCGTTGTTCATGGAAGGCCCGATGCTACCAAGCCAATCGCTGAAAAGAAAGGTACACCTGAGAACATGGTTAGTCCCCGCCCTTAGGAAAAAACTTGTTTAGTTTCTTCTCAATGATATAGATGGCATTGCTTCAATAAGACGGGGATTCTGCTAGAGGGATAAACAGGTAAAATAATTGAAATTTATATTGATGTTATGACTAGTTAAGTCCCTCAGCGTAGAGGACCACTTTAACTCATTTGCACAAAATAGTAGACATTTTGGGGAAATACAGCATGAAGATCATTCTAGAGAAGTATTCCCTTGGAGTTGGAGCTACAGAGCTTCTCAACCCTCGTGGTGTCAAACCAGGAAATCCTTGGAGATATCATGGTCACGAACAGCTAGACCTCGGAGTCGTTGATAAAGGAACTTACAGGCTCGGCACAATGGAAGCTCTCAAAGGCTCATTCTCTTGAGACCCCCTCCTAAACGAAGGTCGTAGGTTTTTTTTAAAAAATCCACTAGGCATATTGCCTAGGGCTGGGTTTTATATATATAGAGATTAATCAAAACCTAGTTTGTCCGGAGGTCTTATGAAATGAAAGGAATAAAACTTTTAAACTACATAAAACCTATTACCAATATTGAGTAAAGAACTCAACATTGGTATCACAAGATATGAACTAAGTATCAAACTATAGCTAGAAGAACCTATATCTTTATGTACATGGATCACTGCCCCTATGATCATGATATCACTGCCCTTACGATCTTGATGTTGTTTATTCGTTATTGTTGTCCAGTTGCTAAAATATTTCCCTTTATTCCCCATGTAACAAATGCACTTGTACCAGTTGTCCAGGATCTTCATATTTCTTGCCCTCATCTGCTCACTTTCTTTCTTCTTGCTCTTACTTTTCCTGACTTCTTCTTGTTGTTTGTTGATTTCATCTCATGAATTCCTTTCTCGTATGTCCTGCTATGATGAAGTATTCTGAATCCCGCCCATTGTGGTATATCATAATCCACAAATTATACCCAACATTGCCTTGTTAATTTCCTTTTCCAGTTCAGCTTGACTAGGTAATATTTGAGCTCCATTTCGTGAATGGTCACTCTTTTTATGACTGGCCTCTTTGTGTGATTTGGTCCTCGGGTTGTAGAGTTGTAAGCTTGCTTTTGGACTTTGTTCCATATTGCAACTACAAAGCCCAGTAAAGTTGAACAAAGCCTGTTGCATGCATGGGGATGCAGGTGAGATTGTGCATTCCAGTTGCCTTCCAAGTCATGGACAGTCTCATGATCGCTTGTTGAGACCCCTGTATTCCTTGAAGGCTCCCAGATAAAAATGTCCTGCAGCATTGGTGTTCCAAACCAAAGCACTCTCATTTTACCCATCGAATTGCTCATTGTCCACATTCCAGTTCTTATGCTTATGCATGCCTCTTTTCCTTCTTCTAGGGAATGAGCACATAGTTCTAATACAACCCTTTGAAGTCGTAATTGGAGGCAAGGCATGTGTACAGTAACATCTCCTGCAAAAAACAATACAAGGTTAGTAGAAAAAGCTGTCCATATCATCTCCTCCTCTAGGATTCAATGGTATTGATTCAGCTTCAAGACTAGCTCCCTTACTAGCTCCCTTGCCCTTCTCTTTGTACCCTCTTCTCCCCTATTTGCACCATCTAATTTACCAATCTTAATGTGTGATATGCGGCCCCATTCTACATGTCTACCTTTCCATATCTCCTTTTTATTCCAATTTAGCATAGTGACCCCCATTCCTTGCTTTAAGAAGTTCACCCATTGTAGCAAAGATCCCTTGCCTATTTCCTGTTGTACCCCTCTCCCTTGCCTTTGATCCCTTATCACTGATCCTTCTAAACTCATTTCATATTGTACTCCCAAATAATTTGCTTGACTCCCTGTACCCCAATACCTTCCTTGCCATGCAACACTCCAGCATAATGCATTCACCACCTCATGATGCCCACTTCTCTTAAACTTTCTGAGCATCACTTCTTCCATTTTTCTTTTTTAATTTAGTTGAGTGGTTAATTTACCACCCCCTCTTCTAATAATTGTGCCTGAGGTTGCCCACTTCTTCCTGGGCCATAGTTTCCAGCAAAGATCCTACATTGTGAAGTTGACAACTATTGTCTACTGACTATCTGTAATGCCAGTCAATTGGATTGAATGCCAAGCATTGATACCACCAATTGATATTTCATTATAGAATAGAACAATAGTACATAGTTAGTACCTGCAAAATAGAACACAAAGTTAGTGAAAAAACTGATCACCATGTTCTCCTCTATAAAGATTTGAACATGGTGAGACCTTGTCATGTCCTTCCTCATCTCCTGTCCTCCTCCTACTAATTTCTTGCAACTTTTACATGTAAATATGGGCATTGCATCTTATCTCCATTCAATATACTCCTGCCTTGAGAGTCTAGATCCCAGAACTCATAACATTCTATGTTTCCAACATTAAGTGCATAATTTGCCAAATGTTCAGCCAATTTGTTGCCCTCAATCTATATATATGTGATATCCTTATGTTGAATTCCACCATTAACCTCTTGATCTCCTCCACTTGATCAGTGATGCACCAAGGTGGTTTCCAATTCCCCTCTATTATGTTCTTCAACAACAATGAATCTGTTTGAAGCCATACATGAGAATACTGTTGTGCCCTGCAAATCCTCAGTGCTTCAACTATTGCTATTGCCTCTGCTTCATTATTGGAACCCTCAGAAATCTCTCTCCCTTCTGTATATTTGAGATCTCCTTGGTCATCACTCAAACAAAATCCAATCGAGCTCCTCCCTGGGTTCCCTCTAGAAGCACCATCAATACTAACTTTAATCCACCCTTCCAAAGGAAATTCCCATAGTAATTTCTCATACTTCAATCGAGGAGTATAGTTTTACAGCATGCTCAATAAATTCGGCCATTTATGTGGCACATGAAGACCTGGTTTTCTAAGTTGTAGTAAGGCACTTAGTGTATTTGATACCTGGCATATGACTCTACTAACTGAAACTACATCACCATATTTCAAACTATTCCTTCTCTTCCATAATTCCCAAACAATACATGATGGAACAGCCTGCATTATTGGTTTGAGTCTAGACAGTACCTGGGTAGTCCAACATTTAGTGGCTTGATGAAACGTCAGACCTTGGACTACAATACCTGCTCTTGCTAGGAAGTACTTCCACACCATTGTTGCAGCTTTTGATGTGAAGAAGAGGTGCACTAAAGTTTCCTCCTTTGGCTCATCACAACACTAACACCTCGATGACATGTGATATCCCAACCTACGCATGAAATCATCAAGGGGCAGTTTTGCTCTCCATACTTTCCACATAAAGAATGAAATTTTGAATGGCAATCTTTGTACCCAAATCATCCTATAAACTATTCTAGGATTATCCCTTCTTCTAAGATATTCCCATGCTGACTTTACAGAGAAATGGCCTTTAGTTTCAAGCATCCACACTGGAGTGTCCAGGACATTATTCATTACAGGAGGTCTAATTTTTTCAACTATATGCAATGCCAATTATTCAGGTAATATTTCCATCAATCTACCTACATTCCACGATCCCTACTCCACCAATTCATACACATTGTGTACTTATTCATCCATAAAAAAAATTGGAGGAACTAAGAAATACAAAGCTCCTAGTTCAGTCCAATTATCATATCAGAAAAGTGCAGATCCCATTTTTGTTCTCCAAAAAATCTAATGCTCAACCAATTCCCTACATTCTAACATTTTCCTCCACACATGGGATCCATTCCTCCTCCAAGGCATAACTAGTGCATTCCATTTTTTGCAATACTTTTGGCTCACAAATGAACTCCAAAGGCTAGGCTTAGTCCTAAAGTTCAACCATAGTTTGCAAAATAGAGCCTTTGATACATCATGTAATGATCTAAATCCAATTCCTCCTTCCTCACATGGCATACAAAGAGTGTTCCATGAAGCCCAATGTCTACTTGATCCTCCAATAGAGCTACTCCAAACGAACTGAGCAAAGATTTTGTGTAGCCTGTTAATAACATAGTTATGGGGTTTACAGCTGATAGAAGATGTATCGACATGCTCTGAAGGACATTAGCAATTAGCACTTCCCTGCCCCCTATGGATAGTAATTTCCCCTTCCAAGCCTATAGCTGATCAAACACCTTATTGATCATATGCTGATAATACTCCAGCTTTCTTCTTGCATAAAAAATGGGACAGCCTAGGTATGTGAAAGAAAATTCTTGCCTTCCAATCCCTGTTACCCTCTCCACCTTCCTAACTACCTCCAAGTCAACAAAATGGTCCATGTAAAGGGCATACTTGCTTTTGTTTACTAGATGGCCAGAAGCAGCCTTATACAAGTATAAAATTTCCATCACTAACCTTAATGATGTAGCATCTGAGTATGAAAAAATGATGGTATCATCTGCATATGCCAAGTAATTGATCTTGGGACTCCATTTAGGAAGACCAAATCCACAGAAATATAGATTGGAGTGTAGTGAATTCAGTCCTCTTGATAGAGCTTCAGTAGCTAAAATAAATAGAGTTGGTGATAGTGGATCTCCCTGCTTGACACCCTTCGATGATTTAAATAAGCCATGAGATTGCCCATTGACAAGGACAAAATACCAGTTATTCCCTACCAAGTCATAAACCATCCCAATGAACCTTTCACAAAAGCCAAACTTTCTCAGCATTTTGGTCAGAAATAGCCATGAAATCCTGTCATAGGCCTTTGTCATATCTAACTTGATTACTACATTAGGACCCGCTTTTGTTCTGAGCCTCAAATCAGTAATAATCTCCTGAGTTAGTAACATATTTTCAACTATACTCCTTCACTTCATAAAGCCTGATTGTTCCTCTAAGATCAAATTAGGCAGTAGCTCCACCAATCTTTCATGAATCACCCTTGAAAAGATTTTGTTAATGAAGTTACTGAGACTAATTGGTCGCAGATCAGAGAAAGTACTCACCTCCTTTTTCTTTGGTAAAAGTACCAGATTAATGTGTGTAACACACACTTTGGCAATTGTTGACCATTGAAAAAGTCTAGGACCATTGCATAAACATCCTTTCCTATTATATCCTAATAAGCATGGTAGAAAGCTCCAGTATATCCATCTGGACCACCTGTTGAGTCTGCATTTAAACCATATACTGCCCTCTTCACTTCTTCCCTTGTAGGTGTTGCTATTAAATTTTCATTCTGTTCTCTTTCGACCTATCTTGGTACATGCTCTATGATGTGGAAATTATTAGGAACTATTGTCTCAGTGACTTGATCCTTATAGAACCATATAGCTTCTTCTGCAATTTGTTCATCATCTTCTATCCAGTTATCCATATTGTCCTTGATCCTTTTCAGTTGTAACTTTTTCCTTCTGCCTTTCACTTGAGCATGAAAGAACTTAGTATTTCTATCCCCATCCTTGAACCATAGCATCCCTGCTTTTTGTTTCCAAAACTCCTCTTCTAATGCCAACTACCTGATTATTTCTGCCTGTACCCTCTGCAGCCTTTCTTTATTCATCTGAGTAGGGAATGCTTCAAATTGCCTCTGATTCACCAAGACCACCTCTTCTAAGCTTGCAATCTTCTGAAAAATATCACTAAAAGTTGACTTACTCCATATTGAGAGAGCCTTCTTCAATTTCTTCAGCTTGTCATTGAACAACACAAAGGGGTTCGCACTAAAGTCTGCTGTCCAATTCTCCTTCACCACTGATTTGAAAGTGTCATGTTTTGTCCAGAAATTTAGAAACCTAAATGGCTTCTTAATGGGAAGGGCGTCTATATCACACTTCAACAGCATGTGGCAGTGGTTTGATCCAATCTTGGACAGATGTGTAACTTCCAACCCTAGAAAGGTTTGCTGTAGTTCCATGTTTCCCAGACACCTGTCCAGCCTTTTAAATATGCAGTCATCTTCTGATCTTTCATTCCACCAAGTAAATATGCTCCCCTTAAATCTCGAGTCTGAAAGATTACAGGTGTTGATGCAGTGCCTGAAATCATCCACCTCATTTAAATGCACAGGAAATCCACCAAATTTTTCATCCTCATCCCAAATAACATTAAAATCACCTCTCACGAACCAAGGAGATGTAATATCAGTAGCCATAACATACAGGGAGTCCCATAGTTCTATCCTTTCAATTGCATCACATTTGGCATAAACCAATATGAGAATGATCTCTACATGAGTTTCAGTATGAAATAGCTTCAAAGTCAATTGTTGCACCATGTTATAATGAATTGTAACCTCAAACACTTCATCAATAAATGCCCAGATCTTATTTGAGACATTCACCACAGCCTGAGCCATACCTATTCTTGCCCTATATCTTTCCACTTTGTTAGATTGTTGCATAGGCTCTAAAATTCCAATGACTTCAAAATGATGTTGCTTGTGCATTGTAATCAGCCTCTCAAATGCTTGCATAGTATTCACTGACCTTACATTCCAGATTATGGCATCTATTAGAGATTTTGGTTTTGGAAAGTGTTCTCCTAGTTTGAACTCCTCTTGCTGTTGCATTTGAAGTCTCTTTTGTTTGTTTTCTTCTACCTTTGGTTGCAGATTTGACCTGTTCAATATGCCTAGGTGAAAGATCCCCTTGCTTGGCAACATTGAGGAAGTTTTGGATAGATGATTCATCATTCATGTCCCTACCTGTTTGCTTTGCATGATCTAGCTGCTCCTCTACCTCCCTAGTCCCTTCTGGCACCACAATATTATCAGCTTGGGGAATGGGGACAATAGCTTGGTCACTCTGCATGTTACTGATCTGCAGCTGTGCAGAATTCAATGGAACAGTAATTCCAATCAACTCGTGCAATTTTCTTTTTTGCTTGTCATCTGTTATTTCAGCTTTGTTAGTATTGGAATTAACATTACTAACACCTGCAGTTTATACAGTCTCTCCTGGATCAATATTATCAATGTTCCCCTCTTGAACCTCTACTTCTTATGCAGAAATGTCTTTATGACTGTGCCGATTCCCTTTGATATTTTCCTGTTCCTTGAGACCTGCTTCAGGCTTATGACCTTCCTTGTTATTATGATTCCCATTGCTATTTTGCTGATCATTGGCATCAATTTCCTTATTGTTTAAGCTCTGATCCATAAAAGTTCCTGTACCCTTAGCTTTACCATTTACAGTTTGATCATCATCCTCCATTGCATCTCCTCCAATTTCCTCCTCACTTTGCATTCCATCTGGGATCTCTCCCTCCACTGCATCTTCTTCTGTTTGATCTTCCCATAAGCTGCCTCTAGTCCACTTAACTTTTTCATTGCTTTTGAGTATTTCAAACTATGTGTCCACAATGTTATCATTTTCCAAATTGTTAGCTAAATTTGCCTCCACTTTAGTATCCTGAGAAGGTACCTCTTGCACTGATGTGTTAGTCGCAACAACATTGTATTTAAAATCCCTTTGAACCCATGCTACAGTAGACTCCTTGTTTTGTTGATCAGCTTCCCTTTTTCTATTACTTCTTATGTATTCTCTATCTCTTTGTTTGTTGGTCACTACCGGAGTAGAACTAGCAGCTGGCACCACATATAATTTCTTTTTTCCTTCTTTTCCTCCCTTATCAGTCCCAGGGGACTTGGAGATAAGATCTGCTGCTGGAGGATTCAACTTACCATGATCATTTGTCTTAGGCATAATAGTTTGATCATCTTGTTCCTCTACCAAAGCCAGCTGATTATTTGCATTATCTTCATTGTTATCAATCTCCAAAACAACAAATTTATTATTTGTCTACACCTGTTGAGGCACCACTGTATTTTGTTTCTCAACTGGAACAATTTCTTGCCCAGTCTTGGTTACTTCTTCAATCTATTTGCCTTTGCCTTGAACACGTTTATCCCTCACCTCTTTCCATTGTGCACCTATATTTCCATAATTCTACCACTTGACAGAACCATCAAGGGAGCATTATTCTTAGCATTTTCTTTATTACCATGCAGTCCACTATCAGGAACTGTCTGATTCTCCTCATTCTTATTAGCCATAAGTTTAGGATGAATTCTCCAACATTCCATCATATAATGACCTTGTAATTTACATTCCTTACAGTACTTAGGTAGGTAATCATAGTTGATGTTGACCCACTCAGTTCCTATGTCCCCAGAAGCTTCATTCACTATATCCATCCTCACCTTCTTAGGAAGATCAACTAATAAATCAACTAACACCTTTACACGTGCACAACTAGGTCTAGTCTTATTCACAGTTGTCTGATCAAGGTGCAATGGTTTGCCTACAGCTGAGGCTAAGGAAAACAAGCATTCCTTAACAAAATAAGTAGGTAACAAGTTTGGGAATGAGGTCTAAGCCATTACCTTAGGTATTTCTTCTCCTGCCTTGAATTTAACATCATAAATCAGTGTTCTCAACTAATACTCCTCCCCATACTTATCTTTGACATAGTATACACCTTTCGACGAAAAATCAATAAAATCTTACCATAAAGTGAACCTAATCAACACATGCCTATCAAGTAAGTATCCAATATTGCACTCACCTTTAATGCCAAATTGAATAGGAACAATACGACGTAACTCATTAAGTTCAGGCCAACCATACGAAAATTTGCACACGGCTGCATATTGCAGTTCTTCTATCACAATCATACGTTCAACTTTAGCCTCAATAAAGCAAATTATTGGTTGTCCTTGAAAGAATTGGGCACGTCGAAGAGGTATAGGATCAACTGTTGCATTGCGATCATGCATGGCAGTAGGGTTCGACAATGCTTCATAGTTTTAGCATAATCCATGGGTTATGAAGTGTTATTTGTTGTCGTGGAGGGCTGGGTGATGTTGGGGGTGGTTGGGGAGGCAGCCCAGCACAGTAGGTGGCTGGCCACCGGCCGGATTGGCCATGGAAGGGTTGCGCGAGCTTTCTCTCTCTAATTGCACGTAAAATCGCCAGAGTCTATCTCTCTAGACCCAAAAAACTAGGGTTTCTCACCATAACCAAAGGTCGTAGGTTATGGAGCATGTGTTGAACTCTTTTTCCCTTAGCTCAGATTTTGTCCCAAATGGGTTTTACCGGCAAGGTTTTTAACGAGGCAACACCTATGTGCTACCCGAGGAATGGCCAACAAGTATTCAAGGCTTTTTCTTAATCAACCTCGAATACTGGGGCATCGCCCTCAGAAGTAATGTTTTTGGGTAAAATATTTCACGCCTAAAAGGTCCTTGATAGGAAAACTTTGTAATGGGCCAAACGGTCAAACAAGTCGTGCCATATAGAATAATCGAGTCCCGACAGCAATATATGTACGCATGTATCGACAATTTGAAGAAACATTTAGGATATATCAAAAGTACTGTGTGCCTCATAAAAGCTCAACACTCGCAATCCTACGGCAAACGACTTAAAAGCCAAGACATAGAAGCACCCTGAATAGTCGGGGATTACCATCAAACTTTGAATTAATAAAGACCTCTAAGAAGCACCCCATCAAAACAAAGGCCAAGGCTAATATTCTCAGGGTTTAACTTCTCGAACAAATTCAGAAAGTTATCGGGTAAAAAGTCCAAGTGACATACCCAAAGGCTATGGCCGTACTAAATACTACGGTCATATAAAGGCTACGACCAAATAATGTGGCTCGAAGACGTCCGACCTTCGCTATAAATTAGAAGGCCTTCAAACACTTCAAAAATCGATTAAATCAGGCTACCCTCGGCAAAAAGCTAAATACAAAGGGCTTCAATAAATTCATCCCTCAAAGAATCTAAAGGCCTCGATAGAATCAACCCTTGAAAACACCTCAAGTAGTATTCGATTATGTTTACACAAATGAATCACTAATAAGGTTTCGATGCGTTAGGCCTTCCAAAAAACTACGAGTACATAAAACACATGCCAAGGCATAATTAGATTTTTACTAATCTTTTAAGCCGAAATGAGGGAAAATTTATATAGCCATACTAAGAGGCCGAATCGGCCCAACTCAAAGATCCTAAGGGCTGAGATATAAGAGCCTAAGGGCCAGTCTTAAAAGAGCTTAGGGTCCTAGATATCAAAGCCTAAGGGCCAATCTTAAAAGAGCCTAAAGGCCGAGATATAAGAGCCTAAGGGACAATCTAAAAAAAGCCTAAGGGCCGATGTATACGAGCCCAAGGACCAACTTCTAAAAGAGTGAGAGCCAAAAACTTATAGCTCGAGGCTCCGATCTGAGCTAAAAGATTCACAATATCCCGAGTCCACCTCGGATCGATTTAAAAAACTTAGCTCGACGATTATTATATCTATCGATAAGATCTAAAGGTTTATGATGCCCCGTGCCCTAAAAGCCAACCCTCGAATTGGTCATTCAAACGAAGTCTTCCATGAATAAAGATAACATTAAATCAAGCTCAAACAAAAAGTTAACCGTGTATTTCCAAAAAATGACTATAGGGAATATTTACAAGGAAAATCTACAAGAAAGTAAAATAAAGTAACCTAAAACTACTTCGGGGTCATATCATTAGCAGCTGCATCTTCAGGAGTCACATCTCAAGGAGTCTCATCCTCAGCGGCTTTATCCCCGTCTCATTCACCCTCGGAGGCACTAGCTGAATCATTCTTATCGGAAAGTAGAGCGACCGCCTCTTCTTCTAAAACCTTCTCCACTTTAATATCGGTTGAAAGATCAAATCTGCGAGCATGTATCTCCTCAAGAATCATCCTCTGGGATTGTTGCCTAGCATGGTCCAGAGCACTTGCTAACTTAGCCTCCGCCGTAGAATCAATCTCCCTTACCCAAGCATTAGCAGCTTTTGCGTCAGCTCGATATGAGGCCATAACGTCCACAACATCAGTTTTGGCCTTGACCGGCTCAGTGGCAGATAAGGTTTTAGCTCCTCAATTTTAAGGCTCGAGCTAGTCTCTCTTCCTTCTCACTTCGAAGCTGGCGTTCGAGCGAAGCTAACTACTCTTTTAGGGTGTCCTTCTCTTAAGCGAGATCATCCATACCCCACCTCAACCTCAGGGCATCGACTTCTTTTATCTTAAGTTCCTCCCGAAGCTGCGCCTCCACTTCGACTTTCTGACTGAACTACGAAATTTAACAATGTCAGCCACTAAAACAAAATAAGTGTGTGACAAACCCTTAGGAACTATCTTACCTTATCAACATACTCGACTCGATCTTGGCACACCCGCGTCAACTCACCTCAAAGATTATGAATTTCCAATGCTTTCTTTATATATAAGGATTTTACGACATCTCTTTCCTTTAAAGTTTTCTTAAGCTCGGCCTCGCACCAAGCAAGGTCATCTCGGGACTTTGAAAATGCCCTCTTCTGGAGCGCCACAACCTTCATGAAAAAGAAGGAAGGTCAGATCCGAAATAGTTAAAATAGAGGCGCAATAAACAAAAAACTTGCTTATTCAAAAGAGTCTATGTACCTCATTAAAAATGAAAGAAGCATCGGGGTTGTGGCCGTCGTCAATCCCTTTGAGACATTTTCGAAAGATGTCGTGCCCCTCTAGGATGTATTCACAGTCTCCCGGATCAGCCCCTTGGAGAACTCAGGGCCAACGGGAGAATCATCATCGTTGATCCCCCTGAGAGATCCGCTTGGAGAATTTTATTTCTTCTGGAAGAGCTCGGGGCTAGGATCTCGGCCTCGCCCTCATAATGATCTCCCAAGCGAGGCATTTTTTTTCTGGATAAGGTTAGGGGACCCTATTTGAGCTCCCTTCATAGATTTCTTCAGCCTTAGAGTGGGCTTTATCAGCCGCCGCTAGTTCGGTAGGCCTCGAAGTATCAACACTCTTTCTTTTATGGTTCATCAGTGGGCAATCATCATCCTGTTCCCGAAGTTGTTGGGTCATTTCTGAGGATAACGTTGTCGTATTGGCCTTAGGCTTTCGAGCCACGCTTTTCTTTTACTTCAAGGGATTTTTGAATTTTTCCCTTTTTCTTTTTCTTTCTTTGGGAGTTTTCGGAGCTTCCACTTCACCAGCAACGCTCCGGTAAGGGGAGGTGAGGCTAGCTTTGGACTCAGCCCTTAAGGTCCTAGACCCCATAGGGAAACCAAGCAAAAACTGCACCATCGTAAAGAATTTAAGTCAAAGAAAAATACAAAGTAGGGAAAAGAGAGGGAAGCAGGTTATACTCATGAATCATGTTCCACTCCTCAGGGAACGACATCTAACCAGCAGGATCAGAGGTTTGGACTCGAACAAATCGTCTCATCGACCCACGATCTGTGTCTTCATCGATACTAGAAAATAGAGATTTTAATGATCGACGTTTCAACTTTATCAACCCTCCCTCCCCCGATAAAGTCGAGGACTATACAATCTAAGCAAATGATCGAGGGTGAAGGACATCCCCTTGATCTGTTTCGAAAAGAACCCGAGTGAGACAATTCGCCCAAAGGAAGGGTAGATCTTACCGAGAGTCACTTGGAACCGTTGGCAAAAGTTAAGGATAACCGGATCTGTGGGACCCTGGGTCAGAATTGCAGGGCCCAATGTAAACGTGTAAGTATATACACTTAAGTAACCCGCTTTATGCGTGGTTATATCTTCCTTAGAGGAAGAAATCACTATCTTTTTATTATTGTCCCATTTGCAATCCTCTTTCACTTGATCAAGCTCGCTCTTGGTTACCAAACAAATATATTGAGACATAGGCTCGCATCACCTTGGTATGGAAACAGGATTTTCGATCTTGAAATCGGACGTTATCTCACACGACGGGGGGATGCATTCCTCGATACGAGGTGGCACTACCATTTTGCTCTTGGCCGATCGAGAAGATGAAGAAGCTTTTTGCTTTTGAGGAACAGATTTAGAAGTTTTAGCCATCTCTAAGCGAAAGAACCCGAAAAGATGGAAAATGTTATTTGAAAAGAGAAAGGGGAGATCAAGGAGATTGGAAAGGGATGAAACTTTGGAAGCACTAAGAGAATATAATTTATAAGGTTATGGGTTTTGTATATTTATAATGAGCGTCTAAACGTGCTGAGGAAGCTAAAAGGCCGATCGTCGGCCGCCTACAATTAATAATTTTGTGAATCGTACTAAAAGAAACCCTTCAGTCACTTCAACCACTTATGTCATGATGTTGACGTCAGGACCCATGCATCGGGAATCGGTTTGTCAGAAATCATTAAGAACAATCTAGGAGTTGAGTTCAAGTAGACACTCACTCGACTATTAAGCACAAGGGCTACCCGAGTTCGAGCAAATTCTCACTCGGGGACTATCTATAAAGCCTTAGGGCTATCTTTATTTCAAGTTCAAACAAATTTTCACTCAGTTACTAAGCCCAAGGGCTACCGGAGTTTGAGAAAATTCTCACTCGTGGACTATCTGTAAAGCCTAAGGGCTATATTTATTTCGATAATCGAGCAAACGATCATCCGACTATTAAACCCAAGGGCTACCCGAGTTTGAGTAAATTCTCACTCGGGGACTATCTATAAAGCCTTAGGGCTATCTTTATTTCAAGTTCAAAAAAAATTTCACTCAGTTGCTAAGCCCAAGGGCTACCCGAGTTCAAGAAAATTCTCACTCGGGGACTATCTGTAAAGCCTAAGGGCTATCTTTATTTCAATGATCGAGCAAACGCTCACCCGACTGCTAAGTCCAAAGGCTGCCCGAGTTCGGGGAAATTCTCACTCGAGGACTATCAATGAAGCCTAAAAAGGCTAGCTTTATTTCAAAAATCAACACCCTACTCTCACTCAACTCGGACTCAGAAGTCCCAGTGACCTAAGTTCATGTCAAACGAATCTGAGCTTAGTCCGAGGGATAACAAAGAACTTTAAGAAGTAATATATTAATTAATTTAAAACCTAAGGGTTTATTATGTTCCGGGTTGAGTATTCAGACTAATCGTTAGAGTCACACACTTGGATTTTTTTCACAAACAAAGGCAAAATGGAGAAATTCTTATATTAATAAAAGATGTTTACAAATCCCACAAGGGGCCTTTACATAGAAACAAAGAAGCAAAAACAACAACCAAATGCCTAATCTACTTTCGAGGTTATATCCTCAAGAGCGACATCTTCGAGAACCTATTCCTCGGGGACTCCATTTTGATCTTTAGGGCGGCACCTTCGGGAACCTCCTCCGAACCAGCCATAGATGAAGAAAGGGCTATAGCCTATCAAAAAGCAAAAAAATTTAACAAGTAGAGAAAATTGTGGCATGGAGAAAAACTTGGGGAGTATAGATCTCGTCAGCACTACTATTGTGAAGCCACTTCTTGAGACATTGTACCGATGTGTGATGCAAATGTTTGTATATACTGCCACCTCACTCTATAGAAAGCAAATGAAATGGATTGCACACCAGGTTGAAGTTAAGAGAGATGAGCAGCGGTGTAAAGTCCACATATCTTCTGATACGGGAAGAATTTGGTGCCCTTCTCTCATTTGTTCGAGCCAACAACAACAACAACAACAATAACTCAGTATAACCCACTTAGTGGGGAAATATTTTGAAAAAGAGCCATGGCATAATTGACAAATATGTTGCCATGTGACCTTGTGGTCACAGGTTTGAACCATAAAAATAGGAGATTAGAAGAGGTATAGAGAAGGGAAAGGGATAAATGTTGTTGAGGAAAGAATGATTGATATTTTGGTTCAAGTAATCCCTTATTTATAGAGAAATGACAACGAAACTGACGGTGCATTCAATGTTTTTGGGGAAACAGACTGGCGGTGCATTCAATGATTCTGGAGGAATGGACAGACGGGACGTTTCGATCAGTCACGGTCATGACATCATCACAAGAAGCTAGAAAAAATCGAGGTAAAAGTCGTTTCATATCATTCTATTCTAAAAAATGCGGGAACTATCTGTATACAGTCAAAATCGAGGAGTATCATTTTGAAGGCTTAAATAGGGCTATAGGCCCAATTTCGAGAGACTTAAAGTGGGTATCAGATCCGGGCAAGGAACACGCACCTCGGAGAAGTAGACTGAGTGTCTCTCACGGACTACATCGAGGGCAGCATTGTCTCGAAATCAATCAGAAAAGAGTGGGAATATCTGAAGGATACGTGGACCTGGGCATTAATTATGGGATAGGGGTTGTACGAAATGATACAGATCCATACTAGGCCATTATACACATGCACCAATAGAATTTTATATCAAATGGACCCTAATCGTTTTATAATGGCATCAGATCCTTCATTGCAATAGAACATTCTTATTCTTCTTGTTTAACATGCCCTCCAACTATTCTTCAACTTTATTGCCTTTATTTTATTGTTCATAATTTATTACTCTTAGCTGACCTCGAGACCCCTGGGCAAGTCAAGCTCAAAGCCCCCTATTGCCTCAACATCACTGATTTGGTTCTTTATTTATTCTTACTTGAGCTCAATATTACTTGTATAATCACTAGTATTAGGATATATCACATATCTTTAAAACCATAAAATATCTTTAATTATTAAAAGCAGTTTTTGAGGTGAACATACATATCAACGCCTAGTCAACAAAATGTTCGAAGAACAAATAGGTAAAACAATGGAAGTCTATATTGATGATATGTTGGTTAAGTCCCTGCGCGCAGAGGACCACTTAGTTAATTTGCAGGAAACATTTAGAATTCTAAGGAAATACAACATGAAGCTTAACACGGAGAAATGTGCCTTCGGAGTTGGATCAGGTAAGTTCCTCGGCTTCATGGTGTCAAAGCGGGGTATTGAAATCAACCCCGTTAAGATCAAATCGAGAATATCATGATCGTGGATAGTGTGAAGGCCGAGTAAAGGTTAATATGGCGAATAAGTGTTTTTGGCTGATTCATTTCGATGTCGTTGGATCGGAGTCACCGGTTCTTTTCCTTGATCAAAAAGAAAAAGAATTTCGCATGGACCCCTTAATGACAGCAAGCCTTAGAAGAATTAAAGCGATATCTGTCGAGCCCGCCTTTTCTTCACACCCCGCCGGTAGATGAAAACCTTTACTTATACTTGTCAGTGTCACACCTTCTTTTTTACCAACCAAAAGGGTATAAGGGAGTTTTTCCAATGAAAGTGACATTATTCAAAACGGAATTAATTAATTTAATTTTTTAGAGTCGCCACTTGGAATAATTGAATTGGGTGTCCCAAGTCACCGTTTTATTTTAAAATCCCAAATCGAGGAAGTTATGACTTTATTTAAAAGTCTGCGAACCAAAAATTCTAGATAAGGAATTTCGTTAACTCGGAAAAAGGTGTTAGGCATTCCCGAGTTCTGTGGTTCTAGCACGGTCGCTTAAACTATCAAAATTTTCCTATCATTCGATTTACTATATGTTTTAACCTATTGGGTATTTTTAAACTTTAAAACTGCTTTTAATTAATTAAGGAATTATTTTAAGGGTATTTAAAACATATCACAAACCATGCTATATGAAATGCACCCGTGAGTCACAACACGTTCTATTTAACTTTGTTGGAAATTAAAACCGGGTCACTTGAAATGTACCCCCGGATTTTAAAAATCACAACTACGTCACGGGAACCGTACCCGTAGGTATGATGAATTATGTAAAGAAACGTGCCTAAAGCAACTACGAAGGTTCGAATTTAGCAACAATATATGTGAGGGCCTTGAAGAGTTTAATTGATGGCAGACCTCAATTTTTAAAAGGATTAACTCATGAATTAATTTTGTGAGGGCCATATATTATGAGTTTTAAGCATGGAACACCTCAATTTATTTCAAAGGGCTATATATTTTAAAGGCAAACTAAAGGTGCTCCTATGTTTAATCTAATTTAGAACTAGTTATCACAAGCACGTCAGGGGAGCCGTACCCGTATTTGTAATAATTTAAATGCACGTTAGGAAGGAAATTTGATCAATTCCTAGCTGTTGGAAATCTATCTTTTTATTTATCTATGTATGCGATAAGATTCAGACACTTATTAATTCCAAAAGACACCAATCTTTGGTGTAGATAAATTAATTAAGGCACTAACAAATCGTAGAATGACCTCTGTGCCTTATTGGCTTGCTAGTATCGACAGATTTAAGCAAGATGGGCTTGAGTGAAAAGCTCAATCTCAAACATTTTTACAAACAGTCAGCCTTCACGTCTTGGTTTAACTTCATAAATTGGGGCATTTACATCTATACCCGCTTTTTGTACCACATTTTAACTTGTGCCCGCTTTGCAAAAAAAATTACAAGCGTACCCGCTTTTTCACATAACTTTAGCACACGAGGCTGAAGTAGCAAAGGCAATCACGCAAAACTTCAGCATTTTAGTAGCCGGGCCTAAAGTTCAGCTCTAGAGCTGAAGTTTTTGTGTTATAACCGGAAAACTTCAGCTCTAGAGCTGAGGTTTTTGTGTTGTAACTGGGAAACTTCAGCTCTAAGACTTGAAGTTTTTGTAGAGCTGAAGTTCCGTTTATCTCTTCTATTTCCTTGCACCATTTTACATAAAATTTCAGTCAGATTTAGGAGGTATTGCAGCAACCATTTGGGTATTAGCTTCTTGATTTTATCACAGCCAAAAAGTTCAAGGCGGCGAAGATGGAAAAAAGTCTCCGCTGAAGGCAAAAAATCTCCTAACTCCATCTTAACAAGACCAGTGAATTCTTTTAAGTGATGCAAACTCAATTCCTCAAAGATACGTGAGTTCAAGAGGTGCCAACATTCCTTCACTTACTGAGTTGCGTAACCTAATTAAGAGCTCTACACCATTACAATATTGAATTTTAACTTTCCTCATCTATTACCACATAATGATTAAAACTAGAAAAAAAAGGTTAACTTTTGGATTAAAACTAATAACTGGAAAAAAAGAAGAAGAAAACGAAGGAGGAGAAGGAGGAGAAATGAGCTGAAGTTTTTTAAAAAGTGGGTACAAGTTAAAAGTTTTAAAAAAAACGGGTATAGGTTAAATGGGGGCGACCAAATAGAGCGCCCCGTGCAATTTTTACTCATAAATTCCACAAAATGAATATGGGCCACCGAACTGGCCGAATACTATGGACAACTGATCAAATTACACAAAAGAAAAGGCAAACCAACTAGATGATTCAATTAACGGAAAATGGTTTGATATATTCTTGTACTATGATAAATTATTTAAAATTATCCCCCATTATACTATTGGGCCATAAAAGTCCCTACCGTCCAACTATCTTAACAAATCTGCCCTTATTTTGACGGAAGTGCCACGTGACCAGATTTAAAAAGAGGCAAGGATGGATGCCACGTGGCACTTCCGTCAAAGTAAGGGCAGATTTGTTAGGATAGTTGGATGGTAGGGACTTTTATGGCCCAATAGTATAACGGGGGACAATTTTAAACAATTTACCATAGTACAAGGATATATCAGATCCTTTTCCATTCAATTAATCACCTGGATTAGGGTAAAAAAATTAAATTTATACATATTGCTAATCATAACACATATTACAATGGGGAACTAAGCAAATATAGTACTATCTCCATTTCATCCAAATATGGCATAATCACTAATATTTTAATAGAAAACTGGTATTAATAAATTCATGCACAAACCACGGTAACATGTTCTAAAGCAAATCTCATTTAGCTACCCTGTTTTAGCAAATTACTTTACACCTACAGGTGAAATCTAAAGCATAACCAAGAGGAATAACTTTACACCTTCGTTTTTTTTATTATGTAAGGAAATTATTAGATCAATAAAGGTTGGGTGGTATAAGTGATGGAAGGTCCTTTCAGGCACATTTTATCGCATTGAATAGCAAGGAAACAGAAATTTTCAAGAAGCAGCTGAGTACAACAACAACAACAACCCATATAATCCCACTTACTGGGGTATGTGGAGGGTAGTGTGTACACAGAACTTACCTCTACCCTGGGGTAGAGAGGCTGTTTCCAAATAGACCCCCGGCATCCTTCCCTGCAAGAAGTTCCCACCTTGCTCTTAGGGAGATTCGAACTCACAACTTCTTGGTTGGAAGTTGAGGTTGCTTACCATCAGAGCAACCCCTCTTGTCTAAGAAGCAGCTGAGTTCTGTCATGAATTTAACCATTTTTATATCTTCGAACAAGTTAACAAACTAGACGGGCAGCTCGTTTAGCCCTTTTCATTTCATGATTGAACTCACAACTAACGTGAAGCCATAAGAATCCCTAATCTGGACAAGAACGAT
>MU750641.1:18858-37915 GCA_026770625.1 Nicotiana glauca | reverse complement strand
TTAGGTGATTTTGGATATGTCTGCAAATTTTCAGGTCATTCGGACGTCGTTTGGTCGGGTTTTTGATCGAATATGAGTTTCGGAAGTTTTAAGAAAAATTAGGCTTGAATCCGTGGTAATTTGATGATTCTTGTGTTGTTATGTGTGTTTTTATGATTGGAACAGTTCGTATGGTGTTTTGGAGTAGGTTGTTAGTCTTGGTTGGGGTCCCGGGGGCCTCGGGATTATTTCGGAAGGTTTAACGAGAATTTTGAAGTGTTGTAGCAGGTCTGTTCTTAAAGCTTCTGGTATTTCCGCATCTGCGAAAATAGGACCGCAGGAGCGGTTCCGCAGATGCAGCTCTTTGATCGCATAAGCGGTCCTGGTGGAGGGGTGGCTTTACCGCAAAAGCAGAAGTATTCCGCAGGAGCGGACACCGCATAAGCGGTATTTGACCGCAGAAGCGGTCCTGGGTTATATAGTTGAGACCGCATAAGCGGTCAGGGTAACCGCAGAAGCGGATTTTGCAAAAGCAGTTTAGGACCGCAGAAGCGGTCGTGTGAGTTAAGTGAAGCCGCAAAAGCGGACTTAAGTCCGCAGAAGCGGTCCCGCAAAAGCGGTAGAGGGACCACAAAAGCGAAAATCGCAGAAGGGTTAAGTGAATCAGTGTATTCGAATTTCAGAAGTGAGAAAACATTTGGACTAAGGACTTAGGCAATTTTTTGGGCGATTTTTAAAGAGGCTTCGAAGGAGAATCATCAGGTATGGATATTTGGACTCGAATTATGTTATTATAGTGTAAAAACATGAATTAATCACTGAAAATTGAAGGAATCAAAGGGTAAAAATGGAGGTTATGGCTTGAAGCCTAAGAGAGAGTAAAGTGATGATTTGGGGGGTCAAATGGACTCCAATTCTTGTGTATTTTATATGCATGGACTCGTGGTGAGACGAGGATTCCAAAAATGTAAACATTGTAATTTTTTGAGAAGCAGGCTCCGGGCTCGGGTTTTGCTAGTTTCGAGGTTCTTGCTATAATTCGATTGTTTTCGATTGGGTATTGTCCCATTTGCATATTGTGATGTATTCGCTCTATTTTTGGCTAGTTTCGACGCACGTGGAGGCCGATTTGAGGGGCAGAGGCATCGCGGGCTTGAGATTTTGCCGGTTTGAGGTGAGTAATACTTGAGAATGATATCTTGAGGGTTTGAAATNGCCGAGGGCCATATGTGAGGGCATGAAGAGTGATGTGAGGAGGCTTTCAGCCTCGAGTGATATGTGATGAGGCTTTCAGGCCTCGAGCGTTATATGTGCATATGCATATACATGCATGGATCGGGCTACACGCCGCAGCGGTGTGATATTGATATTGCGCTTGGGCTATAGGAGCCCTTCCGGAGTTTGAACCCCCACAGTGAGCGCGGGTACCCAAATGGATCGGGCTACGCGCCGTAGCGGTCGCATGCATTTCATTGCATTCATGCAAGTACTCACTTTACTCCCTGCACCTTGCGTGCAGTTGCAGGTTTTGTTCACCCGGTAACGGGTTATTAGCAGGACTGAAGGTCATATTGTGGTAGTTGAGCAAGGTGACCGCCAGCGTTCGCGGCACCGCATCCCGTCTTTGAAATTCTAGTTTTACCTTGTATGTATATACTATGTTGGCCCAATAGTAGTGTTCCCTACTCGTTAGATGCTCGTGACTTGTGACACCCCGGTCGGGTTGTGTGGGATGAAATTTAATAGTTAAATGCCATTAAGTAGTATTTCTATTCATTTATGTTTAATAGCTGCTAAAAGAGGATTTGGGGTTGTTGGCTGGCCTTGTCTTCACGAGAGGCGCCATCACGACCGGGTATGGAATTTGGGTCGTGACACTTTCCTTCTCTGTGATCGCAGCTTTCCCTATGCAATCGAATAGTGTAAATTCGGAGGGTGATAGTTTTGTTCAATGCGATCGCATTATCTGGTTTGCGATCGTGGAGGTCAGCTTTTCCCTTCTTCGCGTTCGCGATTGTTCTTCCGCGTTCGCATAGTAGATATTAGGATCCGGTAATTCCTTGCATTTTCCTCTTCGCGATCGCGTGGCCCTGTTCGCGATCGCATACGTCTATTTCTTTCTCTTCTACGATCGCAGGCTTTAGGCCGCGTTCGCATAGACCAATTTTTGAACCTTTAAAACTTACACTTCGCGATCGCATTCAATTTCATGCGATCGCATTGAACAAATACCTGGGCAGTTATAAACATTTCAAAATCCGAGGGTTATCCATTTTTATCAAAGCACAAGCTTGGGAGCTCGGATTTGGGAGAAATTTCGAGGGATTTTCGAGGGCAACGACTGGGTAATGATTCACTACTCTCTTGTGCTTAATACCCACTAATCTAATCACGAATTCCTCCTTAATTTTGGATTTTTGAATGAAAAATGGGTAAAACTTCATGGACCAAGTTATTGAGTTTTGAGTGGGTGTTCGACCTCCGATTTGAGAGATTTTTATATTGTTAGACTCGTGAGATTACGAGGGTTAAAAATGTAAAATTTATCCGATTCCGAGACATTGGACTGGGGGGCATTTTGGTCATTTTACCTAATTCGCGTCTTAGCTTTAAATTAAATAGTAGAATCAGTTGCTTGAGATGTTATGTAATTGAATTGAATAGATTTAGGCCATTTGGAGTCGGATACTCGTGGCAAACATGTGGTTTCGAGTTGATTTGGAGCTGGTTTGAGGTAAGTGACTTGTCTAACCTTGTGTGGGGGACCTTTCCCCTTAGGATATTGTATTTAGTAATGGAATGCCTTGTACGTGAGGTGACGAGCGCGTACTTGAGCTAATTGTCGAAAATCTAGTTTACTTGAATATTTAGACTGAGTTTCTTTCTTACCTGCTTTATTCCATTTGCAATTATAGCATGTGTTAGTTCAGAAAAGCATGCTTAGTTGATCTAAATTGCCTAATTGCTTAAGTTGCTTTATTTGTAATACGTGAAGTACGTTAGGCTAGAACTACCTGTTTCCTTGTATTTTTGAGCTTCATTTTCAAATATCTTCTTGTTGTGACTGTGTATTTACATTGGGACTACGGATGTGGGATTCCGGTAGCTCCCCCCTTGTTTGTTTACTTTGGGACTGCGGGGTCTATTCCCGATAGATCCCCTTGCATATTTACTTTAGGACTGCGGGTTAGATTCCCGATAGATCCCCCTTCACATTGGTAGTTGGACTATGGGACGGTATCTCGGGAGATCCTTAGGATATACTCATACGATGGACTACGGGACAGTATCTCGGGAGCTCCTTGGACAGTTGATGAGATAGACTACAGGACGGTATCCTGGGAGATCCTTGTGGATGGTATTGATATTGAGCTATTTGACTCTGTGTTATCTTATTCCCTGAGTGTTAATTGTTGCCTTGTATAACCTGTCTTACTTCATAGCTATACTCATTATTTCTGTTTATTTCATGCTGTTGCAAGACTTATTATTATGTTTATTCACAGTAGGGCCCTGACCTTCCTCGTCACTACCTAATCAAGGTTAGGCTTGACACTTACTGAGTACCGTTATGGTGTACTCATGCCCCTTTTGCTCATATTTTTCATGTGCAGATCCAGGTAGTTCTACCCAGGCGCATCATCCTCGAGGCACTTAGCAGAGACTTCGAGGTACATCTGTCGCGTCCGCAGACCAGGAGTCTCTATCTTATTCCAGTTTTAGCAGTTAGCCTTTCCGTTCGTACTGTTGTTTTAGACATTCTGGAGTTAGAGCAGTGTATTACCTTTCGTTAGCTTGTGTTCCCGTGAGTTTTCGGGTTTTAGGATGATATTGTAGACTTCCGCGTTATTGAGTTGTATATGCTGAGCGACATTTATATACAATTTTCCTTCTAGTTGTTTAGTTTAATTAATTGTTTTCGCAAGTTACGTTATTTTCGCATTGTTAGACTTACCTAGTCGTAGGGACTAAATGCCATCACGATATGTTCACGGAGGGCGAACTGGGGTTGTGACAAACTACATTCTTCTTCATAGCAGCAAGTTCAAAAATTCAAATTGCATTTTAGTCATCCTATTTGTTCCTCCAAAACCTTATTCTTTTCTTTAAATTTTTTAAATTTGGACTAAAATAAAAAAAAATTATCTTTCTTTTTTGTCATGTTATCATACTTAATTTGGCTAATGATCATATGCAATCATGCTAGAAACTTTTATTATCTTTTCTGATTATTTAAATACTACTGCGCCTGTGGTGAAAAAAAAAATTCCATATAACTATAAAGTTATTTCACATTTAAAACCCTATAATTATGTTCTTTAATACAAAATAGCTATATTTGAATAAATCAAATTTCTTTTAAAATAAATGTAACATATAGGGTACACGTTTATGGTTATCTAGATAATAAAAAAGAGCTTATAAATCGAGTAAAAGATTACTTACATAAAGTAAACCTACATGCGGGAGAAAGAAACATCACAAAAATCAGTCAATATTCAAAAAAATATTTTTTTCCTTTTTGAAAAACGTTTATTTGAAGAGTCAATGGTATAAATGGACATCAAACAAATAACAAAATTTTGCACATACATTTGCTATCATTAATTTTAATTTAGCACCTACTAGGAATATATGGCTATAAGCTGAAGCCTCTTCATTTAGCTGCAGTCAAGCCAGCATTGCAAGGGTTTAATATTTTTTTTTGAAGAATATCAGTTTTGAATCACTACATTATGTGAACTTTTTTTTCTCGAATTCAACAAGAGTGACATTGGTTTCTAATTTATAGTTTCTATAGCGATTTTCAAGTGTAACAAAAAGTATATTTAAAAAAGAAACTGGTATGACATGAAATATTTTTTTTAAATGTACACAAGTTATTTCAAAAATGGGATTATTTTTTAATATAATGTAATTTCATAAATAAATATATAATATATTCATGAATTTTGTAGAGTTTTTAAACTACTATAATAGAAGTCATATCATGGATAAAATTAAGAAACCAAAATCTTATGAAATATTTACCTAAATATCTGCCCAGATTTATTGTTTAATTTTTTTTAGATAATATACATAGATGATATACTGACAATACACGACTATACGCATATTATATATGGATTATATATAAATTACACAATCTTTAATTTTTTAATTTATGTGGGGGTAGCACTTATTTAGATTTATTAGATAAAGGCAAAACAAAAATATGGAAGAATTTCATCTAAAGACTTAAAATATAAATAAAGTTCTTATGTACACAATTTATATTTAAACTCATCCTTTTATAGAGAAATAAATTAATTTTTGAAAAAAAAAAATGAAAGACATAAATAATAAGATAAAGAAAATAAATATTGAAAAATGTATGAAAAATCTAAATATCAGAAATAAGAGATGACAACGAATTTTTTCTTCTGCTTCATCTATGTTAAACATAGAAATTTATGAAGTTGATATCATTGATTTTACATAATTTTTTCAACTTAAATACATAGATTATAAGACAAAGATATCTTAGAATATTTTATCTAATTTACATTGTGTGTCTTTTTTAAAAAATTACTATTACTAACAAACTAATATGATATCTGAATTTGAATATAAATGTAATTTTAGTAGTTTGCTTTGAGGTTAAGCCAAGTATGGTGTCGAGAAAAATTACTCGGCAATTTCAAGATAATATACGAAATGTTATATAATTATAGTTAACTAATTTAATATTTAATGATTCAAAGAACAAAAAAATTGTACGAATATAAAGGCAGAGGCAAATGTAGAGTGTTGAATATAGTTTCAATTCAACCCATAACTTTTCACGCAGAGCAAAAATTTATATGTAAAAAATTCTTAAAATTAAAAAAATAGTATATATGAACCCAAAACTCTAAAAATATACTAATGAGTTCAATTATAAAACCTTAAAAATTCCATAAAGTATAAATCCTATATCCACCTCTGTATATAGGGTATTCCAAATTCAAAATCTATGACTAGAGATATCGATAAACTCACAATGACGTCATATTGAAATAAAATTTTACCGGCTAAAGAATCATTTAAATTATTAGATAATCGACCAAAGTGAATTTTAAATTAAGAATAATATATTTACTTGCATCACTATATATATATATATATATAGAAATTGGAAAGTCATAATAGAATTTTTTTTGAAAGAAAACAACATGCCAAATAAGAGTTCAAGTCGAAGTGAAAGAGCCATGTCGTAACCAAATAATCATTCATATTGTTTCAATCTTTGTGCTTTGTCATAAATACAAGTTTTTTTTTGGCAAGGAAGAAAAACTTTTATTCATTACTAAGTAGCATAGTTACATGGCCTTATCCTCCCATCGGGAGCAGACGTAGGCATACCACTAGAACTAGCATTACAACCAAAAGAGAATATTACGGGGTTACCCAACATAGCCAAATTATTTAACACAACAGTATTAGTGGTGGTAGTCCTTGTAACAATAGTTTCTTCTTTATCAGCCCGCACTGCATCCTTAAGGTAGTCAGGTACTTCTAAATATATCTGACTATAATGGACATTGGCTTGCAGAATTTTCTGTTGTTCCAAGTCATGCACTATCTTTTTCCATTCGTTGAAATTGTGTAGGGTGAGTGGATTCCCCAACATCTTCAGCCAGTACCTGCCTTTAGAAAGAAGTTCATTATAGAGTGGTGAGTAATTTGATTCAATAGTGATGGTAAAGGGGCATAGTCTGTCTCTATTTGGAGTTGGTGAATTGGTAAGTTACTGCTAGTTGAAGGCCATGTCATAATGCCTCAAGTTCGATGTATAGTGGAGATGGCCCAGTAATTGTTTTACTAAAGCCTAGATTCCAATTTTCCATCGAGTCTCTGAATACCCCACCTATCCCTCCTTGTTTGAATCTATCCTTAAAGGCTCCATCTATATTAAGTTTCAATTAGTGGATAGTAGAAGTTCCCATTTGGTAGCAACTCGTAAAGGTCTGTCAAGTTTGTTGCAGTTGATGTTACTGCAATGCAAATATTCCATGGCCCTTGAGATAACGTGATTACTATCTACTGAGTTACGAAGGTTATGGAAGGTGTTCCTATTTCTATTGAGCCAAAGAAGTCGAAGAGTGAAGGAGAAAAGACAATCCAATGGCAAGTAATGGCATATGGTATGAGTGTCACACCTTCTTTTTTATTACTACACCCGCAAGGGCATAAAGGAGTTTTTTCACTTAAAGGACAATCGGAACGGGATTTGATTATTAAGATTTCAGAGTCGCCACTTGGAAGATTAATGGTTTCTCAAGTCTCCGATTGAATCCAGAACTGAGGAAATTATGACTCTGTTAACCGTCCGCGAATCAAAAATCCGAGTCCGCGAATCAAAAATCCGAGTAAGGAATTCTGTTAACCCGGGAGAAGGTGTTAGGCATTCCCGGATTCCGTGGTTCTAGCACGGTCGCTCAACTGTTGCATTTAGCTTATTTATTTGATTTTATTACATGAGGAACCTATGTGCCAATTTTTACTTTTAACCGCTTTTAGTCAATGTGTATTTATTTTAAAAGAAAGTTGAACGTCATTTAAAGCGTGCCTTCAGATTACATCACATGAAATGCACCCGCAATCCTAAGAACACTATATTCAATGTTTTGAAATTTTGATTTGGGTCGTATGAAATGCACACCCGAGTTTAGGAACGTAACTTTATTAAAATCGCGCCTAAAGAGGCTAACACATTATTATCTTTTGGGAAGGCTGTAAAATTCGCTAAACGGCCCGTCGCGAATTTTTAAATATTTTTAAACTTTTGCTGAGGGCCCCACAATTTGTATTTTATTGGGTGAGGCTCGTCTCATTTTATCTTAAAAGGGCAAACCTAAAGCAACTATGATTTTTCATTTATATTTGTCTCTGAAAGAAAAGAAAAGGTCCTAATTAATTAATATTAGGATTCGGGCTTCAAGTTCAAGTCCGGGCCCAAACAAAAGGAAGAAACTTTCAATTTGGACCCGCTACCTAACTCAAAACCCAAATTTTAAAAGTTGCTTTAACCAGGAATTGAATCTCCGCCTAAACTATACAAGTCATAGAATTTAGAGATTAGGCCTCCCACGCGAGGCCCAGTTGGTAGCCGCCCAGTTGGAGTGTTGGACGAGGCATCGAATCTCAACAAAAGGCTGTGAGATTTAGCTTAACAATTTTCAAACGTATTGAACAGTTAACAAAACTAAGCACTTGCTACAATTTATTAAACTACTTCAACCTACCAAATTTAATGGATCAAATTAACTATTTTAATTACTCAAGGACACATTATCAACACTCAAGAAATTACCAATTTTTAAAATGAACTCTGCAATTGTGCGAGACTTAATACGTATAGGGCCCTTTGCATTGATTTTCAATTTATTTGCTAACATGCTAATGCTCATCAGATTCATTTCCTGTTCCAATTATTTTTCTGAGTTCAAAGATGTAACTAACCAGAAATACTAAACTAAACTAACTAAGGCTAAACCACAATTTCCAGTTTTCACAATTTGCAAATTCAAAACAATATATAGTCCACAGGCCACATTAACAATCCAATATCGTCCATAAGTACAAGTTTCATAATCCAATTCAGTAGACAGAATTTTAACCAGCCAGATTCAAGGTAATTTAAACGTAAAAGACTAAACAGCTACATAGCAAACAAAAATGAATTGGACATGGTAAAATGTTCCAACATGTTCCAGTATTGCTAATGTGTTTCCATTTCAATCAGGGAGATTACATTGAAACTACTTGAGTGTGTACCTGGAAGGATGAATTACAATAAGAGGAAGAAGGAGTTAGCACAGCAACACAACAACAATAAGCAGAGTTGCAAACAACAGTCAGTAATCGATTGCGCCCAGAAATAACCCAGAAATCCAGGAGTGTTTCAAAGCTATGTGAAATTGAAAAGAACGCTTCTAAACCACCCCCATAGGACTCAAAAATGAACACAGAAGAGTAAAACTGCTTCACCTTCCAGATTATCGAACAAACAGGACCCTTAGCTAAGCTAACAGATTGATTTTGAAAGCTAAAACTCAGAAAATAACTGAGAAACTTCAATAGAACAGTAATTTCTTCATTTTTTTTTAGTTTTTCTGGAGGTTTTCTACTTTTTTTGGATTTTGAAGATTTTAATTTCAAAATGCAGATCTGATAATTAAAAGAAGAAGGTTTATTTTTTTTTTGGGAATTTTGTTTTTTTTGATAGCTGAAAAGAAGACCCCTTTCACAAGGCAAATGTGACCCTATTTATAGGCAAAACAAACAGCTCCTTATTTTCCTTTTAGTCCCTTATGTAATTTCACCCTAGTCCCTTAGTTCTTTTACTTACTCAGCAAGCTAACACACATGTTTATTGATATTCCACTATGACCCCAACCTAGAAGCTTCTAGGGGTACTAGATCACATGCCAAAGAAGCCTTACCCTGATAATACCCTAATTGCCCCTGTGATTAAGCGATTATCTGACCACATTTAACTGACCAAACTAAATTACCAAATCGGGATTAACAAACTTAAACTATCAAAGCACAAAATCAAACAGCATGCAAAACAAAAAAATTAAAATAACTAAGTTCCTAGCTTCATTCAAACAAAATTACTAAACTAATTGACGAACTTAAACTAATCAACAAATTAAAGCAAAACCAAAATCAGATAGGGGACGACTGAAAATAGAATTAAAAGAGTTTATTGATTTTCATATTACTAATTATTGCTAGCAAAGTAAAACTGAGATGTTACCACAAGAAAAAATGAAACAAAAGAAATAAAACTCACTGATGAAAAGAAAACTCCGGCCAGTCGACATTTGCTAAATCTCGGCCAATTCTGATGACGCTTGGCTCTAATGACACTCAAATCCTCACGAGGAAAGCCCAGGGATCCTTTGATGCCAATTGCATGCGCTTTGGTCGTTTTAGGGTTTTGGCCGGAGAAGTAAAAACTAATATTCGAGCCCATCCAGCTACATTCGAGACAAAAGACCATGGGGGTTGGGTAGAGGAGGAAGAGAGGATATTGGGGTGTTAATTTGGGGCCATTTGGCGTAGCCAGCGTCATGGCCGGAAAATTTTCCACGAGATATTCGAAAGTTTCTGGTGAGATTCGAAGTAAACTAAGGGTGGGAATGGGAAGAGGAGAGCAAGGCGGGTTGGTGGTGTTAATCTGGTGGTCGATGGCATAAGTGGTGTTCACCGGCGGCGGCGGCTCTGGCGAGGTCTGGAGATGGTACGAGGAAGAACATGTCTGGTCTCTAGGGTTTGACTTTAGTCCTCAGACAGTTATATTGAATTGGAAAGATGGAGCCTCAGCCGTTGGATTAAGAGCATCAGACGGCTGTGATTAAATCAAATGGAACGACGCCGTCGTTTAGATAAAGAACTGGACCAGGTTGGCAAATGGTGCTGGGCTGCGGACGGGTGTGAAGTCTGGGCTGGGATTTAATTCCAAAGAAGCCCAATTGTGAGCAGCCCTCTTTTTATTTATTCCCTTTTTGTTCTTTTTATTTCTTCTACTCATTTTTCATTTTGTATTTTTGTTTTATTTTTTCTTAGTTTTATAAGGATGCACAATTAAAAATAAAAATACTAATAGATGTCAAAGCTAAACTAATTAAATTCTAAAATTATTTAAAACCTATTTTACGGAAAATTCACAATTAAAATGATTAAAATACAAAGTGGACTATTTTTGTGATTTTCATGTTTTGTTCCAAAATAAATTAACCCCTAATTAATCCTAAAAATATGAAATTATATCCTAAATGCAAATGCATATTTTTGTATTTTCATATGAATTAACATGCACAAATAAAATTCAAACAATTATCAGAAAGTGACATCAAAATTCACAAAAATTGTACAAATAAGGAAAAGTCTTTTTTTGTTTGAATTTTTGGGAATAATTCATATATAGGGCAAAAATTACGTGCTCACAGCTGCCCCTCTTTGCTCGAAAACATAAAAAGTTTATGGGAAAAGATAATTGAGCAAATACGAGCGATTTTTGCCCGTTCAAATATTCCATTGTGAAGCATTTTGAAAAAGGGCTGACCGAACCTTGCTTCAGAGGTTGCCTACATATCCTGGGCTAAACAGGAATCAGGTTAGTATAGTTCGAGAAGGTTTGGTAGCTGGGACTACCAGGAGCTATGATTTCACTGTTGTTGTTGCTGTTACTGCTCGCTGACCTCCTTATTACACCGTGGTAAAACAAAAGAAGCTAGCCTAAGCTACGATATATGAGTTACAAAAGGTCCTATCTATGCCTTCAAACTTGCTCTTGTGTTTCCTTGAACTTGTATCTTGTATTCCTCCGCTGGACTTCTTGTTGTTGTCTTAAATTGTGATTGGCGATGTTTTGCCATTCCTCCGAGTGATGCTTGACTGCTGCAATTTGAAATATGTGTCTCTATTCTCCAGGCAGGCTCTTGGTTGCTGACGCTTGAAAAGTACTCCCTTGTTCTCCAGGTGGGATCCTGACTGCGATGCTTGAAAAGTATTCCCTTATTCTCCAGGTGGGCTCCTGACTGCAACAAAATAGACAAACAAAAAAATTTTCTGCCCCAGTTTGGTGGCTGGGTACAACATGTTATCAAATATAAAAAATTAAAAGCTAAAATTTGAATTGTACTTCCCTTGTTCTCCAGGTGGGCTCCTGATTGCTGAACTTGAAAAGTATTCCCTTGTTCTACAGGTGGGCTCCTGATTGCTGAACTTGAAAAGTATTCCCTTGTTCTCCAGGTGGACTCCTGACTCCAACAAAATAGACAAACAAAGAAAATTTTCTGCCCCAGTTTGGTGGCTGGGTACAACATTTTATCAAATATAAAAATTTGAAGGGCTAAAATTTGAATTATACTTCCCTTGTTCTCCAGGTGGGCGCCTGACTGATGAAACTTGAAATGTATTCCCTTGTTCTCCAGGTGGGGTCCTGATTGCTGAACTTGAAAAGTATTCCCTTGTTCTCCAGGTGGGCTCCTGACTGCAACAAAATAGATAAGCAAAGAAAATTTTCTACCCCAATTTGATGGCTGAGCACATGGGTGAGTGTTAAACTGAATTATTTTACCAACTATTATCAGAATTTGAAAGCTAAGTCCTATTATCCAGGGAGGTCCTGACAACTCCTAACAGTTACGAACCTAAACTCTCTCTTCTAAAGGTGTTACTCCCACTATATTTGTTATCGAAAGGTCTTAAACTACTCCACATTATCCAGGAGGGTCCTGACAACTTCTACTATGACTTCCACTATATCTTGTTATCTAAACAAACCTTAAAGCTACGTCCCATTATCCAGGAAGGTCCTAAAAACTCTTAATCGAAATCTATCTTAAACATGCAAACTTTAGAACAAACTTATATTCTTTTGGGGTACATTTATGCTAAGTTATGCTTCTCATGATTGTTTTGAAATTTAAACTAAGTCCCATTTTCCAGGAGGGTCCTAAAAATTTCCAGTCATACCTATTTGGGTCCTGTATTTCCTTACGGAGGGTTCCTCCAAAGCAAACGAAACTTCTGCCCCTGTTTCAATCAAAGAAAAATCTTGTCAGTTTAAAATGTGGTGGTTGGTTTGCGGCCTTGAACTTTGAGGGGGATTGCTTCTTCGCTTCCCATGATGACTGATTTCCACTCGAAGGCCTTGCTTGCTTATGGACTAACCCCCTTCTCTGTCGTCCTCATCACACCCAATATCCTCTATTTGCTACATTGCATGAACTCCCCAACCTTTGTGTCTCATATGAATTCCAAAGCACATCTATTCCCACCCACTCAAGATGTATGTTGTTCTTTCTTGACTTAAACCCCTGGTCTGGTCCTTGAGGTCTATAGCTCCCCCATTTGCCATGATACCTTTGACTTCTGCTTGGAAGATTTTGTTCGTCACTGGTTTAACACCCTTTTATCAGGCTTATCACAGGGAGTACCTTTGATCTGTTCACCCTAACCCTTCATTTGTTGCATTTTTCATGAATTGACATATACCAAGCCTTTGCGTTTCACAAGGATCCCAAAGCATGTTGATTGTTGCCAACTCAGTATGCCTGCTGTTCTTTCCTGACTTATGATGCTTTGATGAGTTCACCAGATCCCGTTTTGTTCAGTTGGAAAGCTTGGTGGCAGATTTTGAAGTCATTTCTCACTTGTTATGACCAAACAGACTCAGGAATAGGGGTAAACAAGACAAATGGAACAGAGTAAAGGATAATGGAAAGAGATGATTCCTAACAAGAAAACTACAAAACCTATCGGATGTGGATACTGACTCTAATGCCCTTGACATGCACCTGCAGCCTGTTCTGTTAAGCAAATCTGATGTTTAGCTCTTGTTGTACCTTTTCACCATGAAACTAGGCTTCAATGCTCCACTTATTCGATCTGATTCACAATCCTTACCCGACTTGTAGTGCCCGGAGGGTTTTCACTATCAAGCCTCTCTCATTTTGGTCTTTCTCTCACCTCACTATCGCTTTATGATGCCCGTGAAGGTTTTCACCAATAAGACTCTCTCATTTTGATTTCTCTCAGCTTTCATCGCCTTGGGGTACCCATGAGGGTTCTCATCAACAAGACTCTCTCATTCTTCATTTCCTTCGTCTGGACCGAAGTGTTGCCCCTGATATGATTCACCTCTAATCGCTTGACTTGGGATATCTCGAAGACTGATCGGAAGGTCATTCTTTGGACCGTAATGTGGGTTTTGGATAGGGTTAGAAAGAAGGGTATGGAGGCTCAAAATAATTCGATCACGAGTTTAATATTACAACTTTCGGAATCAGATTTCTCACGACAACCACAACTTCTGCCCCAGTTTCTTTCTTGGGGCCTTTTGGATTTTATTTTGTTGTGACTGTACCTCAGAGAGAGGCTGCCTACGTACTCTTTCGGGATCAAGTCAAATGTAGTTCAGCAAACCACTTTTGTTGTTGCTCTTTTCTTTTATCTTTTTTTTTATTCTTTTCTTCTTTTTGGTGTTTTTTTTCCTTTTTCTTTTTTTTTTCTTTTCTTCTTCCTTTTCTTTTCTTTTCTTTTTCTTTTCTCTTCTTTTTCTTTTTCACTATTTTTCTCGTGTTTATCCACTTACTTTCCCCGCTCGGGCTTACGAGTTTTATTATTAATTCCGAAAGAGGGGTATGCAAGAAAATAACTGAGGCTCAAAGGGGGTAACAAAGGATAAAGTGTTTGGATAGCAGAATAAAATGCCTTCGTCATTCCAATCTTTAAAACATACCAAGTACAAACTACGCAGTTAAACAAGATGATGAAAACATACAGAACACCTTTTGATTGATTCGCATATTTGCCTTTTGTATTGGTCAATTACCTAGCACCATTAGACAACAATATCGGTACCACGAACGGTCCCTGTAGACTTGGGTGAAAACTTGCCTTTTGGCTTCAAATCGATGTGGCATGATGCATTTCAATAGTATTTCTTTACATTCTATTTGCTCCCAGTTTCACTTGATTCGGGTTTCAAAGTGTTCCAATATTTTCTTATTTGCTCAAGTGCCCTTACATCTTCAACATTGTTTCATTACTAAATTGACTGTTCAAAACCAGGCTGAGAATTATGCGTGCATGTCATGTCACTAGAACCAGCATGAAAGAATTGTAACAAGAGAAGGGAACTAAATAAAATGACTAGAAATGGCGGGAAACAGAGAATTGCATTAGACTGACGATGAAAGGGTTGAAACAACAACACAAGCAAACGAAACTAGCTATTATGACTAAACAAAGAAAAATGAAAAGATAGAAGGGTTTGAATCACAAGACAATGTCCGGATTACAACCCTGAAATAACCCAGACACCAGAAATGACAACAAAATAAACCACCAAAACTCCAAGAGATGGAGCGTCTTCCCAATTACCAAGCATGGCATCTTAGCCACTGAATTTCATACCAAGATTGATGGAACTTTCACAAGTCTTCATCACGTTGCTCTTAGCAAACTGCTTACTCATT
Source organism: Nicotiana glauca (assembly GCA_026770625.1). NCBI lineage: Eukaryota > Viridiplantae > Streptophyta > Magnoliopsida > Solanales > Solanaceae > Nicotiana > Nicotiana glauca. Next base: position 22,916 of record MU750641.1, on the reverse strand, counting down.
TTCACGATCAATCATTCCCACTATATGCGTCTCATTATGCACAGGAGATGGACTTTGGTCCATTTTTACTGCATCTGGACTTTGCACGACAATGTCGCCTGCATCAATAAGTTTTTGAATTGCATTCTTCAGATTCCAACATTTCTCTATGTCGTGCCCCAGGGAACCTGAGCAGTATGTGCATTTTTGAGAATGATCAAACTTCTTTGGAGGAGGGTTCGGTGCTCTTATCAGAATTGGCTTCAACATGTCCAGTGTCCTCAACCTCTTGAATAGACTGCCATGTGATTCTCCCAATGGAGTGAGGGTTTTCTTCTTTCGTAACCTCTCATTCTTAAATGCTGGATTAGGCTGAAAACCTGATCCGGGGTGTCTTTGGTAAGCTCGCGGGGGTAGATGGGCACTTTGAGGAGCTGGGTACCGGGAATGTGATGGGCGACTTTGGGATTTCTATGTACAAGGATAACTGTGGGGACGATGTCGAGGCTGGAAGTTGTGATCAAGAAGGCCTATCGGATCGTCTTTTCTGTTCCTCTTTCTTCCAACCAAGCTTACTAGTACATTCTGAATGGCTTCCGAACAACTCACGATTTTTCCTGACTTAATTCCTTCTTCTACTAGATCCCCCATTTTTAGCACATCATTGAAAGGCTTTCCCAGGGCCGGGATCAAATGACTGTAGTAGGTGGGTCCCTGGGCCTGTAGAAAAAGCTTGAGCATTTATTCTTCATTAACCAGAGGACTGACTTGAGCAGCTTGCTCCCTCCATCTGAGCCCAAACTCATTAAAGCTTTCCTCCAGCCTTTTTTTCATTTTAGATAACGAGGAGCGGTCACTCGATTTACACTGAAAATATCGGACAAAATCCTGAGCCATGTCGCCCAATGTCAGCCACTTATCAACATCTTGACGGGTATGCCACTCCAAGGCTTCCCCAGTTAGACTTTCACCGAAATATGCCATCATTACATCGTCTTTCTCCCCAACAATCCTCATTTCGTTGCAATAGATCCTCAGGTGGGCCACCGGAACTCCACGCCCATCGTACAAGTTAAATCTTGGTACTTTGAACCCTGCGGGCATGCTGCCCTGGCCTTCCACTCTTCGCTTGTCCCTGAAGGACTGTTCTGTGCTTTTCAACTTCCTGGGTATCCTATCTCGCTCTTCTCTTCTCGTAACCCTTTCATTTCTAGCATGAAGCTGCTCATCCCGAAAACTCTTCTTGTATGAATTGAGGACCTTGCGGGCACCCTCTGGGGGGTGATATTGGGTATTGCGAGCTTTGAGTGGGTATTCATTGTTTGGGGTAATGGATATGACATGGGAGTAATTTCGGGGAGATGTAACTGGAGGATGAGTGATGGAGTTATTATGATAGTTGGGAAAATTGTGATAAGCGGGTGTATCTGGGGAATATGGAGGATCATTTGGCGCTGTGTTTGGAGCTTGGGTAAGGGCAGCATCTGGAAAAAGCGGTGGTGGTGGGGGTGGTGCCTTCCCAGTTATCCAGGCTTGGTACATATCTGCCACGTATTGTCTTAACACCCTCACCTCTTCACCCAACCCATTATCTCGTTCAACCAACTGATGTCGGGCACCGGTATCAACCAACTCAGTTCTATTGTCATTCGCCATTGCCTGTTGTCGTTGTGTTGCAACGAAGAATTACCGCTTTAAAACCATAAACCAACCACCTTTCTGGAATGACATGACAAAATGAAACCACCACCTTAGCGTTACGGCATTTAACATATTGGTAACAGCTTTTGATCAGTCGCCTGCGTCATCCCGGCCTTTCCCTTATTTTCAACTGTAAACTTTCTCTTCCTTTGTTTTTCTTCTTTTTCTTTTCTCTTTTTTTCTTTTTCCTTTTATTTTTTTCCCTATTGTCTTTGTCTTCTTTTGTTCCTATTTTCTTCCTTTCTTGTTTTCCCGCTCTTTTCTTTCTTTGTTGTTTTTTTTTCCGCTATTTTCTTTTATTTTTGCCCTTTTGTGGTTTTTCCTCTTTTTTTTTTCTTTTTTTCTTTTGGTTATGGTCGAATCCTATGTAGATTGCCTACGTATCATGACTCCGCATGAATCAGACCGAGCGTAGCTCTTGCAAATGGAATGCAAAATTTTGGGATAATTTTTGGGATTTTCAAATTTCATTAATAAATGCCGAGTACAAGAAATACTAGACTATTTGTTTTTCTTGAAGGGAAGATGCAAAAGCAGACTAAAAACAACAAAATACCGACTTGATGATTAAATATTAGATCAAGAGTACATCAAAGCTTCACATCGTGGGGCCCGCGGGGCATCACGCGGCATCGCCGCAGACCTGCGCAAGACTGAGAAGGTTTCAATGTCAACTATAGGCTATTTAAAGAAACCTGGCCATGTAACGGCTTATTTTGACTTAAACAGCAAAATGGCTATTTTTCAAGAAATTTATTTAAGAAAACAAAAATTCAGTTTTGCAAATACGACTTTTCAGCACTTCCGAAAGGGAGATTTTAAGGTTGTGCCCGCAAACCGATTTAAAATGACTCAAGGAGGCTATTCTTGTAAAAAACAGCCTTCCGGCGCCCTCTTGGGGACATTCGGCTTATTGTTCAACAAAAATAGAGTCACCCGACTTATTGGATAAAAATTAATCTTTTGGTATTTTTGGCTATTTTCGCAAAAAGGGTGGTTGGACCCGATGAGGGTTGCCTACGTATCTTACATCCGGTGAGAATCAAGCCAGCGTAGTTTGGGCAAATTAACGAACTATTTTAAAAAAAGACTCTTTTTCATTTTTATTTTTGGCATTTCAAAAGCAAATAACAAAACTTCTTTCAAAAGCAATACTCTTTTTCATTTTCATTTTTCATGGCAAGACAAACTATTTTCCTTTTCTATTTTTTTGAAAACAAGACAAAATAACGACTCTCTTTTTCTTTTTTTTTTTCCATTTTAAACAAACAATAAAACAACCTATTTTTCCCAAACTAAAATAAAGACTCTTTTTTTCTTTTTCTTTTTCTGCGAACAATTTACAAAAATAAAGACTCTTTTTTTTTTGAGCAAAACAAACTATTAAAAACAAAACATTTCTATTTTTTTTCCTTTTTTCGAAATTTCGGCAGAGTTTCGACAGCATTTGGGCATCGATTTTTCTAAAACTAAACAATTAATTCTTTACATTGCTATTTCTCTCTTTTTATTTTTTTCTCAATTTCACAAGATTCCCAATCTTCAAAAGCCGGTCAGCATGCAGGCCCAAGGCAAATAAATGCAACACGTAAAATGCATCATGGTGGTCGTTTTATTTTCGGTTACCTATCCTAGACGGACCCAACCCCTGTGTTGAGTCCCCTAAGTCATATGCACGTGATGCAAATAAGCGCTCCTACTAGGGATCCGGCATGGAGTCAAGTTATTCTAGGTTCAAAACCTGGGTATATGTTCTAGACTGTGTACCCGAGCGGACAACTCGAGTCGAGGAGGGGGCTACGTACCGGGAACCAAAAGGCCATCCGGCCTAGTAACTTGTCCGGCCTCTTTCTTATTTAAAGGTATTGACACTAACAAAATAGGGAGTCTCAACTAGTAAGCACATCCCCAGAAGTGAGAAGAGAAGGGTTTCGACACAGTTTATATAAAGTTCAGATAATATCAAAGCGGTAAACATTTAGCACGTTAAACATGAAAACATGTAGAAAAATCAGATATAACCAAATACAACAATTACACTGAGCTCGAATTCTGAACCCTGAACAAAATGTTCTGGGTTCTTATCTACAGCAGAGTCGCCAGAGCTATCACACCTCCTTTTTCACTACTACACCCGCAAGGGCGTAAAGGAGTTTTTCAGCTTAAAGGATGATGATAGGCCATAATAACGTATTTTAGTCGATTATTACGCTCTAATTTACTGCACTTTAGTTGAGGTTATACTTTAATCGCTAGTGTTTTGCACTAATTGTGTATTTTATGCCTTGTAGGTGTGATTCCGAGCTATATAGATGTTATGGAATGAATTTAAGTGATTTGAAGCTTTGAAGTCTGAGTAAAAGCTCAAGGAATTAAGC
>MU750641.1:0-10618 GCA_026770625.1 Nicotiana glauca | reverse complement strand
TGATATTAAACAAATACAACTAAACCTTAGTTCTCTGTGGGATTCGACTCCGGACTTTTAGACCGGATTATATTTGCAGCGACCGCTTATCCTTTTTAGGACTAGAGTTGGGCGTGATCAAAGGACAATCGGAATGGGATTTGATTATTAAGATTTCAGAGTCGCCACTTGGGAGATTAATGGTGTCCCAAGTCACCGATTGAATCCCGATCCGAGGAAATTATGAATCTGTTAACAGTCCGCGAATCAGAAATTCGAGTAAGGAATTCTGTTAACCCGGAAGAAGGTGTTAGGAATTCCCGAATTCCGTGGTTCTAGCATGGTCGCTCAACTGTTGCATTTAGCTTATTTATCTGATTTTATTACATGAGGAACCTATGTGTCAATTTTTACTTTTAACCGCTTTTATTCAATGTGTATTTATTTTAAAAGAAAGTTGAGCGTCGTTTAAAGAGTGCCTTCAGATTGCGTCACATGAAATGCACCCGCAATTCTAAGCACACTCTATTCAACGTTTTGGGATTTTAATTTGGGTCACATGAAATGCACACCCGAGTTTAGGAACGTAACTTTATTAAAATCGCGCCTAAAGAGGCTAACGCATTACTATCTTTTGGGAAGGCCGTGAAATTCGCTAAATGGCCCGTCCCGAATTTCTAAATATTTTTAAACTTTTGCTGAGGGCCCCGCAATTTATATTTTATTGGGCGAGGCTCGTCTCATTTTATCTTAAAAGAGCAATCCTAAAGCAACTATGATTCTCCATTTATTTTTGTCTCTAAAAGAAAAGAAAAGGTCCTAATTAAATAATATTAGGATTCAGGCTTCAAGTTCAAGTCAGGGCCCAAACAAAAGGAAGAACCTTTCAATTTGGACCCGCTACCTAACTCAAAACCCAAATTTTAAAAGTTGCTTTAACCAGGAATTGAATCTCCGCCTAAACTATACAAGTCATAGAATTTAGCGATTGGCCCTCCCACGTGAGGCCCAGTTGGTAGCCGCCCAGTTGGAGTGTTGGACGGGGCATCGAATCTCAACAAAAGGCTGTGAGATTTAGCTTAACAATTCTCAAACGTATTCAACAGTTAACAAAACTAAGCACTTGCTACAATTTACTAAACTACTTCAACCTACCAGATTTAATGGATCAAATTAACTATTGTAATTACTCAAGGACACATTATCAACACTCAAGCAATTACCAATTTTTAAAATGAACTCTGTAATTGTGCGAGACTTAATACGTATAGGGCCCTTTGCATTGATTTTCAATTTATTTGCTAACATGCTAATGCTCATCAGATTCATTTCCTGTTCCAATTGTTTTTCTGAGTTCAAAGATGTAACTACCGAGAAATACTAAACTAAACTAACTAAGGCTAAACCACAATATCCAGTTTTCACAATTTGCAAATTCAAAACAATATATAGTCCACAGCCCACATTAACAATCCAATATCGTCCATAGGTACAGGTTTCATAATCTAATTCAGTAGACAGAATTTTAACCAGCCAGATTCAAGGTAATTTAAACATAATAGACTAAACAGCTACATAGCAAACAAAAACGAATTGGACATGGTAAAATGCTCCAACAGGTTCCAGTATTGCTAATGTGTTTCCATTTCAATCAGGGAGATTACATTGAAACTACTTGAGTGCGTACCTAGAAGGATGAATTACAACAAGAGAAAGAAGGAGTTAGCACAGCAACACAACAACAATAAGCAGAGTTGCAAACATCAGTCAGTGATCGATTGCGCCCAAAAATAACCCGGAAATCCAGGAATGTTTCAAAGCTATGTGAAATTGAAAAGAATGCTTCTAAACAACTCCCATAGGACTCAGAAATGAACACAGAAGAGTAAAACTGCTTCACCTTCCAGATTATCGAACAAACAGGACCCTTAGATAAGCTAACAGGTTGATTTTAAAAGCTAAAACTCAGAAACTAACTGAGAAACTTCAATAGAACAGTAATTTCTTCATTTTTTTTAGTTTTTCTGGAGGTTTTCTACTGTTTTTGGATTTTGAAGATTTTAATTTCAAAATGCAAATCTGATAATTAAAAGAAGAAGATTTTTTTTTAGGAATTTTTGTTTTTGTTTTTATGGCTAAAAAAAAAGACCCCTTTCACAAGGCAAATGTGACCCTATTTATTGGCAAAATAAACAGCTCCTTATTTCCCTTTTAGTCCCTTATGTAATTTCACCCTAATCCCTTAGTTCTTTTACTTATTCAGCAAGCTAACACACATGTTTATTGATATTCCACTATGACCCCAACCTAGAAGCTTCTAGGGGGTACTAGATCACATGCCAAAGAAGCCTTACCCTAATAATACCTAATTGCCCCTGTGATTAAGCGATTATCTGACCACATTTAACTGACCAAACTAAATTACCAAATCGGGATTAACAAACTTAAACTATCAAAGCACAAAATCAAACAGCATGCAAAACAAAAAAATTAAACTAACTGAGTTCCTAGCTTCATTCAAATAAAATTACTAAACTAATTGACGAACTTAAACTAACCAACAAATTAAAGCTAAACCAAAATCAGATAGGGGACGATTGAAAATAGAATTAAAATAGTTTATTGATTTTCATATTACTAATTATTGCTAGCAAAGTAAAACTGAGATGTTACCACAAGAAAAAATGAAACAACAGAAATAAAACTCACTGATGAAAAGAAAACTCTGGCCAGTTGACATTTCCCGAATCTTGGCCAATTTTGATGACGCTTGGCTCTAATGACACTCAAATCCTCACGAGGAAAGCCCAGGGATCCTTTGATGCCAATTGCATGCGCTTTGGTCGTTTTAGGGTTTTGGCCGGAGAAGTAAAAACTAATATTCGAGCCCATCCGGCTACATTCGAGACAAAAGACCATGGGGGTTGGGTAGAGGAGGAAGAGAGGATACTGGGGTGTTAATTTGGGGCCGTTTGGCGTAGCCGGCGTCTTGGCCGAAAAATCTTCCACGAGATATTCGAAGGTTTCTGATGAGATTCGAAGGAAATTAAGGGTGGGAATGGAAAGAGGAGAGCAAGGCGGGTTGGTGGTGTTAATATGGTGGTTGATGGCATAAGTGGTGTTCGCCGGCGGCGACGGCTCCGGCGAGGTCTGGAGATGGTACGAGGAAGAACAGGTCTAGTCTCTAGGGTTTGACTTTAGTCCTCAGACAGTTATATTGAATTGGAGAGATGGAGCCTCAGCCGTTGGATCAAGAGCATCAGACGGCTGTGATTAAATCAAATGGAACGATGCCGTTTTTTGGATAAAGAACTGGACCGGCTTGGCAAATGGTGCTGGGCTGCGGATGGGTGTGAAGTCTGGGCTGGGATTTAATTCCAAAAAAGCCCAATTGTGAGCAGCCCTCTTTTTATTTATTCCCATTTTGTTCTTTTTATTTCTTTTACTCATTTTTCATTTTGTATTTTTGTTTTATTTTTTCTTAGTTTTATAAGGATGCACAATTAAAAATAAAAATACTAATAGATGTCAAAGCTAAACTAATTAAATTCTAAAATTATTTAAAATCTATTTCACGGCAAATTCACAATTAAAATGATTAAAATGCAAAGTGGACAATTTTTGTAATTTTCATGTTTTGTTCCAAAACAAATTAACCCCTAATTAATCCTAAAAATAAGAAATTATATCCTAAATGCAAATGCATATTTTTGTATTTTCATATGAATTAACATGCACAAATAAAATACAAACAATTATCAGAAAGTGACACCAAAATTCACAAAAATTGTACAAATAAGGAAAAGTCTTTTTTTGTTTGAATTTTTGAGAATAATTCATATATAGGGCAAAAATCACGTGCTCACAATGAGGTTTTTGCTTATAAAAGTTGTCTAGCCAGTGGGTAGAATGGGTGTCAACTAATTGAATGCTCATTGCAAGAGCCTCCCATAATTGCTTTGCTGTTGGGCAAATTAGGAAAATTTGTTGAGATGTTTCCTCCATAGTGTGACATATTGTGCAGTACAAAGAGGTGGCAATTTCAATGTGATTCAGGAGCATTTTTGTAGGTAATCTATCATGCTAGTTTTGCCATATGAAATATTTAAGCTTATTTCATATTTTTAATCTTCAGAGCCATTGAAAATTCTTACTTTAGGTGTGAGTTGCATTAGAGGTGATAAGAGGGTACACGGATTTTGTGGTGAATATACCATCAGTAGTTAGTACCCAGATTAAAGTATCAGTGTGGTTATCGATATTTCTAGGTTGGTAAGACCGGATTTTAGTTAGAATATGGGGAGGAAATTCGAAGGGTAGTTGTGATAGGTCCTATAAATACGAGTTATTAATTCACCTTTTGGCTATTTTTAGGTTCCAATGACACCAATGAGAATGGTACAAAAATAAAATTTTCACTACGAGATTTGAGAAAATGTTATTCTTTTTTCATGTATTGTTTTGTACCTGATATGTAATAATTATCTAGAAGGTTTAAATTTTCACGTTATTTACATATCATTCAAATAACTCGAATATTTAATATTGTTAATGTCAAGAATAAAAACGGAGCCATACTGAAAAGAAATTACTGGCTAAATAATTTTTTAAACTTTTAGATAGCCGACTAAAATGCGTTTTGAATTAAGGATAATATTTTCACTTACATTATTATAAAATAAATTATTATTTAAAAATAATGTTTTAAAAACAGAAATTTTAAAATAGAAATAATTTTTGAAAGATATATATCAACGCACAAAATAAGAGTACATGTAGTAGTAAAAGAGTCAAGTCGTATCCAAAGAGTCCTTCATAATCTCAACCTTTGATTGTTTCGTCATAAATATGAGTTATTATTTTGCATCTCGACTAATTTTAGGATCCAATGACACCGGCTACAATGTTATAAAAAAAAAGGAATTATATCTAGAAAATTAGAGAAATAGTTAATCTTTTTCATGTAGTGTTTCTCAATTAATATCCAATGACTATCTATATTTAATAGCGAAAGTTTAAGTTTTAAGATTATTTACATATAATCCAAATAACTCAAATATATTACATGGTTAGTGTCCGCGCTTTCGCGCGGGTGATAATACTAATATATAAAATGTCGCGCCTTATGCTCACGCCTTTTAAAACACAGATAAATATCTGCATTAGTGAAAATAAATGAGCCAATTAGTACTTTTGACTTCGTCATATCGTGACTGAAAATTATTTTTTAACCATTTCTCTATCTGTGAAATATTTCGGATCTAGCGAACTTCGCTTCTTAATTTATGGAAGATTATTGGAGCCGCCTCCAATCTTTAGCGTTAAGCAATAATGTTTTGTTTAACCAATACAAGTGTTTAAACTGTTGAAAGCTAATTGAACATCGTCATTTAGTGACTGAATAATTTAACCTTATCAATGCTGTACAGATTTGGTTATGAGATTACAAAACTGCTAAGCAGTTAATTAAATTAAAACTGCTTGCCTTCAAATTGCTTCCTCGCAGGCTTCAACGATATATGAAAAAGAATTTTTGTATTCTTTTATATGTGTACATTGGATGCTGAACAAATACTGAACCACAAGGTCCAATAATGTTTACCCTAAAAACTAGATAACAATTAAATTTATAATGTGATTTTAAAGATATGTGATTTCACCTAATACCAATTGATAAATGTAATGATTAATAATAAAAATTGACCATAATGTAAATCAAAGCAGCGATTGAACGTAATTAAGCCTTCGAGCTTAAGTGCCCTCGAAGTGATTGATGCAAGAACAGTGAAAATGCAACAAGCTGATGAACAAGAGAGTGTAAACTAAAGAGAGAATTTTGTATTGCTTTGATATGTGTGAATGTAAGGTGTCTATAAGATAATTAGAACCCTCTTTATATAATAGTGGAATCCTGTCCATGATACAATTCTAATTACGGAAGTAAATCTCATGATTAGCCTAAATAATCACCCTTGATTTGATTTGTTCCCGGATTTCCGTCGTGATCTTCGACCAGTTACCGATATCTCGCTTTTCGGTTATTGGGCTTTGCACGAAGTTTGTCATATTTAGTCTCAATCGCTGCCGGCCTCGACCTCGGCAGGTACTTCAATTCTCGAACACGGTACCTTGTCTTCGTCACTTTGATCTGCTCTACTTCGAGGCTAACGCTCGATGCAACTCCCTAATCTCAACCAAATAATAAAATCAGGTGGGACCGATTTTGGCCGTATACAGATAGTCCCCACGTTTCTTGGAATGTAATGATAGGAACGAATTGAGCCTTCGATTTTATACTCCAATTCGTTGCGACATCATCATCGTGACGTAAGCGGTGGAAGTGATTGAATCGTCATGTCGGTACAGTTCCCAAAGCATTAATGAGCGTCAGTTGGTGGTCAGCTACTAGTGGAGTTTAACCTTCATCTTCATCCTATAAATGTGCTCTTCTTTTTTCCCAAGCTTTACTCTTTGATCTTTGCTTCTAATCTTCAAGTTTTTTTTTCGTTCTGCATAATTTCTAGGTTTCGCAATCAACCTTCCACCAAACCACCAAGTCTTGTTCTCTTCTTTTTTCTTTAAGCTTATACAGAATAGCAAAAACGTCAAAATCCATTCCTCAAAAGGAAAAAGCTTCTTCATCGCGGCTGGCTGGCGATACAACACCGGTAGAGCCACGCCATGAGGAGTGTATTCCCAGGGGTGTGATCTTACTTTCGACTTCAAAGTCGAGAAAACCTCATCGGTCCCTGTTCGATACGCGCTAATGTCGAGATGTATACTCTATAACTGAGGGTGACCTCGAGCAGGTGAAGAACGATTGGCATTCGAAAGGTAAAGAGGTGGTGATTCCAATCCCAAAATAAGACATCACTACCAAGTGAAAGGGTTTCTAAGTGTTTATACTTACCCTTTCACACAGGGCCCTATCGATCCCGTCTTCATCAACTTTGCCGTCAATACCAAACAATCCTAGGTCATATCCATCCCTCTTTTTGGCGGATTGTCATTCTGCTCCGATTCTTCATAAGCACGGTCGAAGGGTGCCTTTCACCCTCAACCATCTCATCAGAATGTACAACAACCGTCTCTATCGAGGCGGGTTAATAAGGCTTCAACGTTAGGCTACCAAGGTGTTGTTCTCATGCATAGACGAGGATAAGGATCGAGGATAGATGGGCCGGTTTGTTCGTGTGAAGACATTCGACCTAATCCCGCCGAAGAAATGCCATTTCCCGAAAAGTAGAATATGAAGCGTAAGTACAATCCCACCTATAGCTTCCATTTATTATTTTGCTTACTTTGCTTTCTCTCATTGATATTCCTTTCTATGGTGCAGCAGTTTCTTGGTTACCTGGTGACATTCAGAACCTCGAGAGGTGGATTCAATAACTGGCTTCGACCTCTTTGTATGTTGAGCGCTCATGGCGTGATTTGGCAAGGGGCCGATGGAAGACAAAAAATCATGGTAAGCTTCATTTCACGTATTTGATAATCTTTTTCCGAAATACTTCCTTTCACATTCACTTGATTTCCTTTTATACAGGCCTCAGAGATAATGCTGTCATGAGGCCCCTTTCGGGAAGGAAGAACACCTATCCCAACCGTCCGCTTCGAAAGAGAAGAAAGAGCGGAAACGGAAATAAGTTTTGAGTTCTACGAACCTGGACAAACCAAAACCTAAAAGGATGTGAGCCTACAAGGGGGAGGTTATCCCTTTGTCGATAGAGTCGGTCCAACTCTTGAGAAAAGAGAAAGAAGAAGAAGAATAAAGGGATGACGATTCCGGTCTAGTGGCTCGAACACGAGCTAACACCGAGAGTCAAAAGGCCACCAGATTGGTCGAAACTGGAGATACTCTACCCCGACCTGTCGGGGTCTAAGAGAGGAATTCAACTGTAGTCCCCTAATTAATAAGAGCCGAAGACACCCCACCTCGGGGTGAGAAGGCATCGGAAATGTCTACGGAGGCCAGCCCTGAGGTTTCTAAAAATAGAGAGAGTGCCCCAAGTGACTCACTTGGGGTAATAGAAATCGAAGACTCCCCTTCTCTTCCTTGATTTTCAGATGAGGAAGTTCGGGAGGCTTGGCCCATAGAGACTCTTCCCGTAGAAGGCGCTCTTGGATGGGACGACCTTTTTCGTGGTTGTTTTGCTAGGGTTTATGAAGCTATTGGCTTGAGTGTCTTAGCGACATCGAATAAGAAATCGGGTAGGGCACCAAATCTCTTCGATAAAGCACAACAGGCTCTGAATAGGGTGAGCTTTTAACTCTCTTTTTTGATATCATATTTGTGCTCCTTTCTCATGTAATTTCTTTTCTTCTATCTGTGTAGGCTTTGGTTCTTTTTTTATGAGGTATTCTCCAAATCTCGGGCAAAAGTGAGTCAGTATGAGACCGACATTAAAAGGCTTACCGAGAAGAGGAATGCCTTTGAACTTCTTACTGAGTGGAAAGAAAAGGAAATCAAGGGTCTCTAAGCTAAGTTGGTCGATGCCAGGGAAGAACAAAGTGAACTGACCGAGCATGTAAACAAAGTCTTAGACGTTTATGGCCTCGGTTTAGGAGTGATGGCTAATCATTCGATCTCAAAGGTTTAGAGGCTGCATGAAATGATTATGCAACTCCGAGGAGAGGTAAATTAGGTGAAGGTTGATACTTCAATGTGGAAACAAAATATGGATCGCCTTTCATCGGAGAAAGAGCCTGCTCGAGCCCAATTGTTAGTGGCCGAAAGTCAGCTCCAAGGTGTGGATGAGAAATGCTGGGCGCATGCCAAAGAAATGGAAGAGCTCGAGGCTCGGTTGGCCATCAAACTCGCCAAAGCCAAATCCGAGGTTGAGATGACTAAAGCCGATGCTGAGGTGATCGCGATTGTCTATCGATCTGATGCCGAGGCTGCTCAAGCTCGAGCAAAATAAATTTTTGATGCTGCCGAGGCTCGAGCATTCTGTATTGCCGAGTAGGCCAAATTCTAGTCTCGAAGAAAGAGTCTTGTGGAGATTCATGCTTGTGGCTTTAACACTACCCTGGACAGATTCTGTTTTGACCATGTCTTGAAATTTCTCATAAGTATGAGGCTTGGGCAATTTGATCGAAATCGTACAAGTGTAGTCTTTATAATCGAGCGAGTATTTGTTCGAACCCGATGTAGGACCCTTAGATCTTAGTTGAGTGATAATGATTTCTCAAACTCAAAAATAAAAATGTCCCTTTGGATCTTCAATTGGGCCAATATGGCCTTAAAAGGAATGATTTTTTCTCTTTTCAGCATTAAAAGTTTAATCATATAAAAATTAGTTATGCCTTAGCACGAGATAAATCTGTACCCATTAGGATTTTCAAGGGTTAGTTTTATTGAAACCCTTTACTTTGTTATGCCTTAGTATAAGCTTGTTCGAGAGTTCGAATTATTTGGTACCCCTTAAGGTTTTTGAGGGTTGATGTTATGGAAACCCTTTGTAATTTTCTGAGGGTAGCCCTTTTAACTGGTTTTGTGAAAATATTAGAAGGCCTATTTTGTTAAGAAATTTGGTCGTCTCCGAACTTTGTTAGTTTGGTCGTAGCCTTTAGCTTGAGATTTTCCCTTTCGACTTGTTCCTCGATTATACACCGAACTTGTTTGAAGTGTCAGTCCACAAGTGGGATGGTCGTGGCCTATAAAAATGACTATTTCCTTTTTAAGGTCTTATGGTCTTGAAGTTTAATAATTAGAGAATGTCGATTTTTGGATGGCAGTCCCCGAGTACGGGGTTGATTAATCGAGCTTTAGATATGAATGGCACATGAGCCAGTTTCCGCAATAGATCATAACTATGAAATTGTAAAGTAGAAATTTCACTAAGGCAACTGTGTTAGTTTGGCCATAGCCTTTAACGTGAAATTTTCCCTTTTAACTTGTTTCTGAATTATACTTAGAACTTGTTCGAAGTGTCTGTCCCCAAGTGGGGTGGTCGCGGCCTATAAAAACAAGGATTACCTTTTTAAGGTCCTATGTCCTTGAAGTTTAATAATTCGAGCATGAATATTTCTGGATGGAAGTCCCCGAGTACGGGGTTGATTAATTGAGCTTTAGTTTCGAACGACACATGAGCCAGTTCCCGCAATAGATCATAACTATGAAATTGTAAAATAGAAATTTCACTAAGGCACGAAACATCTGGTAAGGAAAAAATACTTCTTTCAATCGATCACTCATGCGTACATATTTTGCCATTAGGTCTTGAGTAATCTATATGGACACGGTTCATTTGACCGTTTGGCCCTTTAGAAAATTTACCTATCGAGACCAGGTTGGAACGAAGTATTTTCCTGGAAACATAACATACGAGGGTGATTCCCCAAGTATTCGAGGTTTATTGTAAAGAAGCCTCGAATACTGTTGAATTGCTCTAAGTTAGCACAAACGAAGGGAAAAAAGCGCAGCGCGTGCTTTCAGACCTAAGGACTTTTTGTTTTAGAGAACTTCGATGCCTTCGATAGAACACATGCAACAAGTTAGTATAAAATACAAATGAAAAAGGAGAAGGTCATACCTTAGCAGTAATATCATTTGGAGTGATATGTGTGAGCACGTGATTTTTACCCCAAGTAAAGAATTCCAAAAATTAAAATAAATAAAGAGGAATTAATTAGGAAA